>JAJPUD010016227.1:17251-34747 GCA_023553655.1 Myrmecobius fasciatus | reverse complement strand
CAATTTTCCCAGCAGTTTTTGCCGAATAGTGAGTACTTATCCCAAAAACTGGGGTCTTTGGGTTTATCAAACACTAAATTGTTAAGGTTATTGCCTAAATTGTCCTGATAACCTATCCTGTACCACTGATCGACTTTTCTATTCCTTAGCCAGTACCAAACGGTTTTGATGACTGCTGCTTTATAATATAGTTTTAGATCTGGTACAGCAAGGCCACCTTCATCTGCCTTTTTTTTCATTAATCCCCTGGAAATCCTTGACCTTTTCTTCTTCCAAATGAACTTTGCTACTATTTTTTCTAGATCTGTAAAATAATTTCTTGAGAGATTGATTGGTATGGCACTAAATAAGTAGATTAGTTTGGGTAGTATTGTCATTTTTATTATATTTGCTCGGCCTACCCATGAGAATTTAATATTTTTCCAATTGGTTAGGTCTGATTTTATTTGTGTGGAAAGTGTTTTGTAGTTTAGTTCGTATAGTTTCTGACTTTTCCTTGGCAGATAGATTCCCAAATATTTTATCCTATCATCTGTTATTTGGAATGGAATTTCTTTTTGTATCTCTTGCTGCTGAACTTTGTTGGTAATATATAAGAAGGCTGATGATTTATGTGGATTGATTTTGAATCCTGCCACTTTACTAAAGTTTTGAATTGTTTCTAGTAAGTTTTTTAGTTGAGTCTCTAGGGTTCTCTAAGTATACCATCATGTCATCTGCAAAGAGTGATAATTTGGTTTCTTCCTTACCTACTCTGATTCCTTTTATCTCTTTTTCTTCTCTTATTGCTAAAGCTAACATTTCTAATAGAATATTAAATAGTAAAGGTGACAGTGGGCAGCCTTGTTTCACTCCTGATCTTATTGGGAATGGTTTTAGTTTGTCCCCATTACATATGGTGCTTGCTGATGGTTTTAAATAGATGCTACTGATCTTTCTAAGGAAAAGACCATTTATTTCTATACTCTTTAGTGTTTTTAATAGGAAAGGGAGTTGGATTTCATCAAATGCTTTTTCTGCATCTATGGAGATAATCATATGTTTTTTGTTAGTTTGGTTATTAATATAATGAATTATGCTGATAGTTTTCCTAATATTGAACCAGCCCTGCATCCCTGGTATAAATCCTACTTGGTCATAGTATACTATCCTGGGGATGACTTTCTATAATCTCATTCCTAATATCTTATTTAAAATTTTTGCATCAATATTCATTAGGCAAATTGATCTATAGTTTTCTTTCTCTGTTTTCACCCTACCTGGTTTAGCTATCAGTACCCTAATGAATATTGACACCAAAATCTTAAATAAAATATTAGCAAAGAGATTACAGCAAGTTATTCCCAGTATAATATACTATGACCAAATAGGATTTGATACTAGGAATGTAGGCCTGGTTTAATAGAAGGAAAATTATTAGTATAATTGACTCTATCAAAAACCAAACAGAAATCACACAATTATATCAATAGATGCAGAAAAGGCATTTGACAAAATCCAATATCCATTCCTAATAAAAAACATTAGAGAATATAAGAATAAATGGAGTTTTCCCTAAAATGATTGGTAACATCTATTTAAAACTATGAGCAAGCATCATATGTAAAGGAGACAAACTATAATCATTTCCAATAAGATCAGGAGTGAAAAAAGGTTGCCCCTTATCACCATTTCTAATCAATATTATATTAGAAATGTTACCTTTAGTAATAAAGGGGAAAAGAAATTAAAGGAATTTGAGTAGATAATGAGGAAACTAAATTATTTCTCTTTTCAGTTATGGTTGTATACTTAGAGAATCAACTAAAAAACTACAAGGAAGAATTCACAACTTTAGCAAAATTGCAGTATATAAAATAAATCCACACAAATCATTAGTGTTTTTATATATTTCTATTCAAATCTAGCAGCAAGAGATGCAAAAAGAAATTCTAATTAAAATACCTGTAGATAATATAAATTATTTAGATTCTATCTGCCCAGAAAAAGCTAGAAACTATATTAACACAGTTACAAAAACACTTTCCACGAGCAATTTGGAGCTATGCTCAAAAAGTTATCAAACTGTGCATATCCTTTGACCCAGCAGTGTTTCTATTGGGCTTATATCCCAAAGAAATCATAAAAGAAGGAAAGGGCGCCACATGTGCAAGAATGTTTGTGGCAGCTCTTTTTGTAGTGGCTAGAAACTGGAAACTGAATGGATGCCCATCAATTGGAGTGTGGTTGAATAAATTATGGTACATGAATGTTATGGAATATTATTTTTCTGTGAGAAACGACCAGCAGGACGATTTCGGAGAGGCCTGGAGAGACTTACATGAACTGATGCTGAGTGAAGTGAGCAGAACCAGAAGATCATTATTCACGGCAACAACAATACTATATGATGATAAATTCTGATGGACATGACTCTTTTCAACAATGAAATGCTTCAATCCAGTTCCAATTGTTCAGTGAAGAAAGTCATATACACTCATATAGAGGAATGTGAAGTGTGGACCACAACTTATCATTTTCATGCTCTCTATTGATGTTTGTTTGCTTGTATTTTTTCCTTTATCTGATTATTCTTTCTTGTAGATACAATTTCTCCTGCACAAAAATGATGTGTGAAAATATGTATACATATATTCTATTTGTCAAATATTTTAACATAATTAACATGTAGTGGATATCCTGCCATCTAGAGGAGGGGTGGGGAGTAGGGGGGGAAAATTTGTAACAGAATGCTTTGAAAGGGTTAATGTTGAAGAATTACCCATACATATGTTTTGCAAATAAAAAGTATTAAAAAAAAATACTTTCCACACAAATAAAGTAGGATCTAATCAATTGGAAAAATATCAAGTGCTCATATGGCAGGTAGAGCTAATATGATAAAAAATGACAATTTTGCCTATATTAATCTGCATATTCAATTCCATAACAATCAAATTACCAAGAAATTATTTTAGAATTAGGAAAAATAATAATAAAGGTCATCAAGAAGAACAAAATATCAAAAATTTAAAGAAAAAATCATAGTCTACCTGTCAGGTAGAGAAGGAAAGAATTTTTAATCATAGAAGAACTAGAGTACATTATGGAATGCAAAACAAATAATTTCAATTTTATTAGGTTAAATAATTTTTGTACAAACAAAACCAATCTAAACAATATTATAAGGTAAGTAGTAAACTGGGAAAAAATTATATCCAAAGGTTCTGATAAAGGCCTCATTTCTAATATAGAGAGAATTGACTCAAGTTTATCAGAATATATGCTCTTTACCAATGGGTAAATGAACAATGTATATAAACAGACAATTTTTGAGATGAAGAAAATATTCTATATCACTATTGATCAGAGAAATGCAAATTAAGACAACTCTGAATTACCACTACACACCTCTCAAATTGGCTAAGATGACAGTAAAAAGATACTGATGGATGTTGGAGGGGATGTGGGAAAACTGGGACACTAATGTATCATTGGTGAAGTTGTAAACTGATTCAACCATTCTGGAATGCAATATGGAACTTTGCCCAAAACCCTCTCAAACTCTGTATACCCTTTGATTCAGTAATGTCTCCACTGGACCTGTGTTCCAAAGAGATCATCAAAAAGGGAAAATGACCCACATATACAAAAATCTTTGTAGCAACCCTTTTTGTAGGAGCAAGGAATTGGAAACTGAGTGGATTCCCAGCACTTGGTGCATGGCTGAATAAGTTATGGTATATGAATGTTATGGAATATTATTGTTCTATAAGAAATGATCAGCAGCATGATTTCAGAAAAGCCCGGAGAAATTTGAATGAACTGATAGTAGGTGAGGTGAGTAGGACTAAGAAACATTGTACATGGTAACAACAGGATTGTATGATGATCAGTTTTGTTGGACTTCAATAGTGAAGTCATTCAGGCCAGTTCCAATGAGCTTGTGATGGAGAGAACTGTCTGTACCTAAAGAAAGTAATGTAGGCACTGTGTGTGTATCAAAACATAGTATTTAAAATTTTTGTTTGTTTGCTTGCATTTTGTTTTCTTTCTCACTTTTTTTTCTTTTTGATCAGATTTTTCTTTTGCAGCATCATAATTGTGGAAATATGTATAGAAGAATTGTACATATTTAACATAAATTGAATTACTTTCCATGTAAGAAAAAAAGTTGGAAGAAGGGAGGCAGAGAAAAATTTGGAACATATGGTTTTGCAAGGGTGAATGTTGAAAGTATATATCAAAATAGATAAAATAGATTGTTTTGAATAGACACAAAATATAATTTTGAAAATAAAAAGCTTTTTAAAAAAGATCTTTAAATGAATGAACCTGTCCAATTAAAATAAAAAAACACATATTTCCACATCAGTCCTATTGTGAAAAAAGAATCAAAACAAAAGGGAAAATCCTCAAGAAATAGAAAATATTTAAAAAGGGAAAATTGTATGCTTTGATCTGCATTGACTCCATAGTTCTTTCTCCTGATATGATTAGCATTTTCCATGATTAGCCCTTGCAATTGTCATGGATCATTGCATTACTGAGCTAAGATTTTCATAGTTGATCATTGCACAATCATGCTGTGTTGGGTACAATGTTCTCCTGGTTCTGCTCAATTCACTCAGATCAGCTCTTGAATTCCTTTCGGTTTTTTTTCCCCTGAAATCTGTCTGCTCATCATTTCTTATAGGACAATAGTATTTCATCACATTCATATAACAGCTTGTTCAGTCATTCAATACATAATGGATCCCCTCATTTTCTAATATTTGGTCACATTAGAAAAGACTGCTATGAATATCTTTGCCAATGTAAATCCTTTTTCTTTTTTGTGATCTCTTTGAGAAATATCTAGTAGTAGTATCATTGGATCAAACAGTTTCATAGCCTTTTGGACATTATTCCAAATTGCTTTCCGGTATCAATTCACAACTCAACTAAATGTATTTAATGTCTCAATTTTCCCATATCTTTTCCAAAATCTATCATTTTCATTTTCTACCATTTTAATCTGATAGATGTGAGATGCTATGTCAGAGTTGGTTTAATTTGCAATTCTCTAATCAATACTGATTTAGAAAATTTTTAATATGACAAGAAATGGTTTTTAATTTCTTCATCTGAAAATTGCTTGTTCCTATTCTTTTACTATTTATCAATTGTGGAATGACTTGTTTTCTTTTAAATTTGACTCAGTTCTCTATATATTTTAGAAATAAACACTTTATTGGAAACACTGCCTGTAAAAATTATTTCTCAGATTTCTGCTTTCCTTCTAATCTTGGTCGCATTTTTTTGTTTATGCAGAACCTTTTTAATTTAATGTAATCAAAATTATCCACTTTGCATTTCATAATGTTCTCTGTCTCTTGTGTGATCATAAATTCTTCCCTTCTCCATAGATCTGACAGATAAACTCTTTCTTGCTCTCCTTATTTGCTTATGGTATCATTCTTTATTGTCTAACAACTGCACCCTTTTTGATTTTATCTTGGAATAGAGCTTTTCCCCTATTAAAATCACTCCCCCAATGTAAGTTGAAACAGCCTGTTGGAATAAAAAAAAATCAAAATAACATTTCTCTAATTCTCAATCATATCATTAACTTTTTGATGAAATGAAATTTGAGGAAGAAACTAAAAATCATTATGAAAAATTGCAAATATAATACCTACAAAACCATATTTCATACAAGTTATTTAAAATGCTTCTGATTACAACCTTAAATATGTCTGTATTTTTAAACATATTTCTAAAGTGGATATGAATTCTTCCCTCTTTGAAGTCTTGGTTCCATATCCCTTGTTACCATATATTTTTTAATTATTTAAGGGCCAGGTACTGAAGGGCTTGAGGAAAAAAATGAACTATTACTATGCCTATCTTTTAAAGATATTCATTAAATCAGTATGAGGAGGCAGTTAAACCACTCCATAGATAGGGGTCAAAATGTTGGCAATTCACACCCATATTTCATTGTTGTCAAGAACTATTGTCATGAGCTCAAAATCACAATGATCCTTAAAGTTCACAGAAGTCCAAAAGAGTTACAAAACACATTATACATTTCACCAAAGGTGAACATTTATCACAGGGTACATGTGCCCTTGAAATGCCTTTATGTATGCTACTTTTCTTTTTTCTTTCATTTTTTTAAAGAAAGTCATTTTGGATTAGAGTTTTTTCCAATGACATTAACCAGAAAAGTGGACATTTCAGAATTGAAACCTAGGAATGACTCCGACTATGCCCTTGCCCCAGTTTAATGTAATACTTCTCTATGCCATTGGCAATAACTGGATAAATTTCCCTGCTGAGTTGCCAATAAAATTTATTATATTATGGGAGAGGTATAATTGGCCAGTTAACAAAAGCTTTCAGATATCTAATAGGGTACACAATAGTATTACATCATATCAAAATCTTTTTTTTCCTAGTTGCAATCCTTTAAAAAATTCATTTGATCCATTTTCTTATTTTTTTATGCTTCAAAGGAAAGGCACTGCAATTAGAAGAAAACCCTATAAAATAGTCTTCTCAGATCCAGATAGGGTTAAATTCTCTTACATTTTGATTTTGTTCCACATGAAGCAATTTTGTAGCATCTGCAGCCCTCTTCTGCTAATGATGCTAACTTTTCATTGTCTTGTACTATTGTTTCTATGTTTAAAATAAATGTAATTGCAATTCCTAAATTTTTCTACTTTAATATATTTATATATGTATATATGACATAATTTTGTACAATCTTATTTCTTTTCTTATTGTTTTCAGTTCAAAATTATAATGTATCAATATTGCAAGTACTGTAATCCTGGAAGGTTAAGGATATGTGTGGGAATATGCGTGTAGGAAAAGGGTTGTATAAATGGAGAGAGAAAGATAGAAAAAAAGACAAAGTAAAAGAGACAGGGAGAAAGAATAGAGAGAAATAAAAAAAAAGAGTGAGAAAATGATGGAGACAGAGAGACAGAGTATCTGAACGGCAGCAGAATAGTACCAGACACACATCTTTATATATAGCAAGTTCTTGGCATGACATTTGTTAAGAAACTCATTTTGATTCATGTTATAAAAATGCACATGATTTCTCTCAGTGATTAATACTGCATGTTCAATTCCAGATGGAATAATGATTGATGTTTAGTGTCAACCATGGTTGGGCATAGACCTTTCTATATGTAACTGGCTGTGACTATGGTGTGAATTTTTAATGTCGTAACAAGGAAGGAAATCAGTTTCCTTTAGTGAAATCTCCATTCTACAAATGTAGTGCATCCAACACCCAGAATGATGAGCTACAGTGCAACAAGTAGGAGACTGCACTATTTTTCAAGAATAGTGGAAGTGCTATGATACTAAATACAGGTCATTGTTGTACCAGGTTGTTGTCAATAACTTCAACGGGAAATAACTGAATGTGTAAATACTATGCAAACTGCATAAATTAAAAAAAAACTGCTATAGGTTCAGGCCATGTTGACAGCATAGAATGATATTTTAATCAAAGGTGCTGCACCTGGGATCAGGAAGCTAACCAAATGACCATTATTATGGGTACACATTCAGCTCCCAAAGAAGGAACAGAGTATTAAATCAGTGCATCAGTGTTGAACAAGTGCAAATCAATTTCAACTTCATGTCTGAAAGCTTTCATAAGAAAGACTTCTGTTTGGACATTAAACATTAACAATTAAACTTTTAGAACAGTACCAAATCAAATGGAATAAATGAGTAGATGACAAGGGACAAGGACAGGCTCCATCACTGTCATATTTTGAAAGTCATCAGTATTGCTTTTATAAGATATAAAAATCATAGAATGGTGTCATAAATAAATCTTTGTTCTTCCTTTCAGAAAGTTGTAGAGTGCAACAAGTATCAAGCAAAAGTATAGCATATACCCACTGTATAATTGAAACTCTTTGAGGGCTTGATTTACATTAGCCCAAAGGAGAGTTACACCAAAGTAAGATTGACACATTGTTTTGGTATTTTTCATTAAATCTCTTATGGAAATAATAGTTGAATTTATATTAGTTACAATTTTAGTTATTCACATGAAATTATTTTGCATGTGTGAGAGTGAGCAATAGATTTGTAATTGCAATGTTTACTTTTATAATGTCCTTTTAAAAAGCTTAGAAGGAATTCTAGACTAGCTTTTACAAACTTTATAAGAACATTTCTAATTTGTCATTTCTAGATATATTTTTTTCAGTTTCATCACATTTTTTACCTTATTTGGGCAACATTATTTGCTTTAGTGCTGAATATTCTCTTCTCTCTATACATCTTTCACACCTATTGTACAGAAGAGAGGAACAAAGAACATTGTGATTTTTATAAATGAATGATTGAATGGCTGAGCCATGCAGTTGATCAAGAGAGTACTTGAATACTTCTTTTAGTGTAAGAACAACTTCATCTTTAAGTTACAGAGATTCCTGCAGACATTACCCTCTCACTGATTCCATGAGCATTAGGTAAAAAATGTTATCATGATGGGAGTAATTTTCATATGCATATACATTTGTGGGTATACATGTATATATACACATGTTTATCGCTATTTGCATATATGTACACACATATATGTATAATCACAATAGTACTATCTATATCTAATATATCTGTTAACAGGTAGTTAAACAAAACATACATGCACACACACACACATACACACACACAGAGTTTGAATAGACTAAAATATATCTTCATTAACCAATGACAATTGATATCTGTACAAAATAGAAAATATTTCTGTACATTTAGGCCCTTACAGGCCAGCCTGAGGGGAAATTCTTTAAGTCATTCATTTATGATTATGCTTAAAGCTAATATTAAAGTTGCAGATTTTAGTTAAAGTATCATTTATTTATTTATTAACTATTACATTTAACTTTTTTTTCAAAATCATTGTTAATAAGTAAATAATTGTATATTGCAACCCCATAAAAATGTGATATTATAAAATAAAGCAATGAAATATTTCTAGATCTTCTGTTACATGTGATGTTCTTACAAAACCAGTAAAAAGTGACAAGTTCACACAGTTGGAGATTATAAGAAAGGAAAGTGAACTTCAGGTCTAATGTAGAAAGCATCTTTGTGTAAGTTGAATTTCATTGGCTTCATTTTATATTTTTTACTGATTCTCAATATGTATGAATATCTTAACAACTTATATATTTAACTTGAATGATTAAACAAATTAGTAGACAAGAAAACTTCTTATTAAACAAGTCCCATAAGACTTTACCTAATTATGAGACATACTTGTTTCTATTTCCTTACCCTTAGACTCTCTATGCTGAATTAATGGCTGATTTCTTTACCCACCACCACATCAATCACTACAGACCCTATTTATTTCCCCTAAACCTGCTGCATACTTCCCACACTTTCCATGGGAAAAAAAGAGGTGTGAATTTTGTGCAAACTGAAAAACAAAACAAAGGAACAACAACAACAGCAACAACAAACCTTCCACAGATGCAAATCAAGTTGACAGTAATGAAATGATATTACCAAACTGTTATACCTCGTATCAGGTACAACTTACTACTTTGGCAATCTTAATCAAGTTTGTCATCTTTTCTACAATATCCTAATTATGATATCACTAACTTTCTTAAATAAAGTACTACTCCCTGGTCATTGATCCTTTATTTGTTTGGTCTCCTTCCATTAGTATTTAAATACCATAAAAGCAGTGATTCTTTTTGCCTTTTTTAATTTGAACCTCTATCACTTAGTACACTGTTTGGCAAAATGTAAATATGCAATAAATCATTTTCATTAGTTTATTCAAATATCATTTGTGAAGCAGACCTAACTAGTGAGAACTAAAACTAAAGGTAGATTATTCCATTCTAGTAAAGATAGCTAAAACAGGTTGAGAAAAGCAACATAATCTTCAATTAAGGAGCCAACAAAAGAGGAGACTGATGAAAATGTAATATAGCCTATAGATCTGTTCCAAATCTCACAGCTGTACGAGATGTACTGAACTCACCTTTTTCTCCCGTCTTTCTTTTCTCCAGATTTCTGAATTATTATCAAAGTCTTATCCTTCTTCTGAAATTACTTAGCCCTAATATCTTCCTAGAGAGTAATCCCTCCAATATTTGACTGGATTTCAGTAAATCAAGAGGCAAGATTAGATGTTAAAATTTTAATTGGAGGGAAGATTCTGGGAAGATTTTCTAATAGGTCAGAAAATTTCATTTTCTCAAGATTTCCCACACACAGAACAAAATTGTGCCTCAGGATTAATGAATATAGATCAGTGAATCAATAATCAAGTAATCAATAACCCAAAGAAATAGGCCTGCAGTCAAAAATATCATAACCAGCAAAATTAACCATAATATTGAGTGACAAAAAGGGATGTTCAGTTAACTTACAGAATTTTAGGACTTTATTTCAACAAAGCTGAACTCTCCTTAGGGAAGTAGGCAAAATGAGTCTATCATCTGAGGCTGCTCATTCATTTCCTGCATTTGAAGGTAAAGTAACAGGAACATGTTTAAAAATGTATTTAGGGGTGCAGGATGTCTTTTGAGTGACTTTGGTATCTTCCAAGATCAGGTATCTTTCAGTAGGGATGTTCCCACTTAATCTCAGACCACCTTGGAAGGGTAAGAAGTCTCTAGTTAATTTCTTCAGAATTTCTAGGTGGGAACAGATCCCTCTAAAAAGACAGAATTAGTGCAATCTTCAGGCTGCATTTCTTTGCTCTCTTCTACAGAGATATCTCAACCCATCCCCAAGAAAGAATATAGTGCTTTTTTATATTCCCTGCATATTTTTACTCCTTATTGTCTGTCATTCCCCATGTACAATCAACTTCCAAATCTTCATGTCATATATACATATCTGTGTGTGTGTATCCCTTTTTTTTGACATTGCTGCCACCATTGTCTGAGTTCTCTTCACCTTTTATTACAATAGTTTTCTGGGGTTCATCTTCCTGTATCAAGTCTTTGAGCAGTTTAGTCCATCTTATAAAGTGATCTTCCTTAAAGTAGAGGTCTGTTTCCTTTGTAGTTGTTTGCTGTTTCCATCATGTGTACTTTTTCATAAACCCCTTTGGGATTTTCTTGGCAAAGATACTGGAGTGACATCATTTTCTTCTCCAGATCATTTTATAGATGAAAAAGCTGAAACAAACAGGGTTAAGTGACTTACTTAGGGTCACACAACTAATAAATGCCTGATGTCAGATTTGAACGCAGAAAGATGAATCTTCCTGACTTCAAACCAATACACTATTCACTTTCCCTCTTGGCAGCTTCATGGATGTTTTGTCCCTCAAAAATTTCTAGTTATTCCCTATTATACCAAGGATCAAATGTGAATCCTTTTGTTTGACTTTTAAAATCTTTTATATCCTAGCTATTCCAATCCTTCCAATTTTTTGTTTATTCTTTTCTTCCCTCCAAATCCTAAATCATTTCTGCTCCTTCCACGAGATTTGCCGTCTTCCAACTCCATTCATTTTTACTGGCCGCTTTGAATATTCTTCCTTCCTTCTTTTCTCTCCCTCTTGATTTCTTTTGCTTCCTCAAAGCCATATGTAAAATGTTATCTTCTGCAAATTTTTCCATTTCTCTTAATGCTTGTACCTTCCCTTAAAAACTATCTCACTTTTACTCTAGATGGCGAGGGAGATATAACAATGGGCCTGTAATTAGACCTGAGATTGAGTCTAGCCTCCTATACCTATTTGATGGGTGATCATGAGCAAGTCACAGTCTCTATCTGCTTCATTTCCTCAAATGTAAACCTGGAGCATGATAAATTAGAATAAAAAGACAAAGCCTAAACAGGTTAGCTACAAATTTGTGTCAATACTCTTTGATCTAGCAATGCCACAAAGGGGTCAGTGTCCCAAAGAAATCATAAAAGAGGGAAAAGTACTTACATGTGAGAAATTATTTATAGTGGCTTTTTTCTAGTGTCAAGGAATTGGAAAATTAGTAAATACTCATCAACTGGTGAATGGCTGAATAAGTTATCATATACAAAAGTAATATAATATTATTGCTCTATAAAAATTGTGAATAAGTTGATTTTAGAAAGACCTAGAAAGATTTACATGAACTGATGCTCAGTGAAGCAAGCAGAACCAGGAACACATTGTATGCAGCAACAGCAGGGTTGTGTGATATTCAACTAATAGACTTGTTTCTTCTCAGCAATTCAGCAATCCAAGGAAATCCTAATAAACTTTGGAGGGAAAAGACCATCCATATCAATATTGAATGTAAGTCAACAGATACTATTCTCATCTTTTTTTCTTCTTTTTTTTTCTTGATGTTTTTCTCTTTTTTCTGTTTTCTGGGGAAAATAAATATAATTTGAAAAAGAAGAAAAATGTGTTGATCAAAGTGTATAATGACATTGTGGATAACACATTTGAACAATTTAAGAGTAGAACACAAATTTAAGATAAGTTAGACTCCTCTGTGAGAGACAGCAAATAGGGGAGAACAAGAACAATAAAGTCCCTTTATCTCCTTGTGTGAGAGCATATTTGTATGGCACCAAATTTGTGAAGGGGAAATGTTTAGAATCATTGGTGTGAAGGATTTATAAATGAAGGAATTAGACAAGAGGAACTCTCAGGTTCTTTATAACCCACAGCCCTCAATTGAAGGTTTTCTAGGTGGATTACTATTTGTTATGTTCTTTTTAGAAATTATTAAGAATGGATTGGCTTAGATTGCATGTGAAATCCTATCTAATTTGAAGATGCTTTGATTGTTGTTTATTTTATTATAATCCCCCGGAGCCTTGATTGATCACAATTGTCTTTCAGGCTTAAATGCCTCTTCCTTTTTGATCCACACTTGAGAATGATAGATACTTCTCTACTCAAACCATTTATTTCCTTCACATCAAAAATTCTAAACACCTCTCCCAATATTCCCTCTTGTTTGATGCTACACAAATATCCACTAAGACGAGATAATTTGCCATATCTCAAATGTGTCTTTGACAAACTATTTAAATTAATTTTAGTAAATTTTTGTGTTTTCTTTTTCTAAACTGGCATGTAAAATAACAGAAATTCTGCTGATTACAGCAGTTTTGTCAGAGCCCGTCCTCTTTCATGGTGATCCAAGGTCAAGAGGAATAGTAGTATCTAATATTAATCTATCTGTACCTCTCTTTGGGAGTGCTGAAAAAAATAAGAAATGGATTTAGAATCAGAATACTTAAGGTCAAATCTTGATTCAGTTAACTGTGGGTGTAATTGTGGAAAAGTCACATTATTACTCTGAAATTCCATTGTCTTATCTATATTGGGGATGATACAAATAATAATTTCATCACCCTACTGATCTTATGAGAAGAGTACTTTGAAATCCTTAAAGAGTTAAATGAGTGTGAACTATTATAATTATTTATTGGAACTATTATTCATCTGCTTTGATAGTATTTTGTCCTTGATATCATTCATTGGCACCTCTTCTCATTATTCCTGATTTCCCAAACTAGTTAAAAAATAAATCTGAAGTAGTAAACATTATGCTAATGCTTCATTTTCTTCTAAGTAGATAATTTCAAAGAAATGGGTATTCCTTGTGACAAAGAATAAAAATTCATTCAATTTCACACTAGAAGAGACTACAAAATTTTTCTTGGACAGTTAACCAGAACTTTTTCAGACAGTTGCAAGTTCATTTCATAAAGTTATGTGATTCTTTTTTGATTCTTCAAGGTTTCCTGGATGAATGAGTATCTCTATAACTGACTGTCCTTTGAAGCATTCTTGATTTTCATCATGAAACAGTCATTTTGCAATATAACTACTCCCTTTACGTTTTACATTATTCCTTCTGCTCTACTTTTGCAGTTTATATGTTCTTGATCTCCAATCTATACAAAGGACTGTGATACACAGAATCTTTTCTCTCATAGATAGTTAACAAACAACACAGTGTTAATGTTCTCAAATATTAAGCCTATTCTCAAACAAATAATGCAATCAATGAATGCTCAGTTAATCTCACTGTGATGCCAAATTTCTTTGGAAATGAAACATACAATAAAATTAATTTGATTTTAAAATTGTGTTCTGTTAGGAAGAATTCATTGGATCCATTAATTCACATCCAGCACTGATTCTCTTACATAATTTAAGTATTTTAAGTGTGTTGTCAATTCAGGAGCCAAGGGAACCAAGACACATGGCTTTCATTTTCTTTATTTTCCTCATCTTGCTACTCCGTCTTTCCCTTTCATGAAGAAAAAATAAAACAAACTACTAGTTGACCATAAGTCAGAGATGATTGGCCAGATTCTTTGATTCTGAACAGCAGGCAACAGATGGCTCCAATATCTAAAGGGAAGATAAGCAAAAGATGAATATTCATCATTTGTACAACTGATTGAACAAGTCCTTGAATCAATCTACATTACTCTTGTAATTCATAAGGTGAGACATAATTTCACTGTTCTACTAGAACAGATTGTTTTTTTTTCTTTTAATGTCACCAACTTAAAAGCTATTGGCAAGCTGACTAATTTCAAATAGGAATTTGGTTCACTTATAGAATAAAATTCTCAGAAGGCTAAAAATGAGGGTGAGCAATCACACTTGGCCAGGTGTTGCCTCCCTAGTCTTCAAATGTACATTATCAGCAAGAGTTCAATGTTTTCAAGTTTTCAAGACAAGTATTTAGAAATTATAAGAAATCCCTCCAATTTTAGATTTGATAGTCGAAGTACTTTAGATTCTCAAAATAGACACTGTATGATAAATTACAGATATAAGGAAATATGTATGTTATTAATGAATAAAGATTTTTTTCACTATTGTTATGATGTATCATCTATTATCCAGAGAAGTTAAAATTTTTAATATATATGCCAGTCCTGGGAAAAGCTTACTTTTTTATCAGTCCAATTATACCCTATGAAAATGCTTTGTAAAAGCGATTGAAGGGACTCTTCTCTTGTAATATAGAAATGTCTACTTCCTCTGGGTAGGTGAATACTTCCAAGGTCAATATCTATTTTATGTTAACCTGTGTCAAGAACTCCAATTTGGCTTTAAAAAAGCCCTGGTGGAATCTAGGGAGAGTATCTAGAATTCCTTCTTTCACTTCTTTCCAAGTTTACCCTGGAAACTTCAAAACTTGTTTTCAATCTAGGTCTCCTCAGAAAAGGCTCATGCAAATACCCAAACTAGCCATATATTTTGAATACAATATAGCTTTTATTTTGTGACACAAAAAATGCAAAAAAAAAGACATTCCTCAAACCATAAAAATTAAGACAAGTTTCTTTTTGTCCTCCTCGGAGATTTACAGATTTTTTCTGGAAGTTTAGTGTCATCCTCTGTTTATGAATCCCTCTAAAGAAAACTCTTATGTGATTGTGAGAGTTGATTTGTGTACAATAGGAATTACACAGTCTGAATAATTCATATTTGTAGGGTAAATCAGATCTGTGTCTATTTTCCCATTTTGTGACAGTTCTTCACTGCTCCTTATTCCTTCCAGTTTTCCTCAACTTAGTTTGGGAGTTTGATACAATTCAAGTACTATCATCTTTCCAGGAAGCTGGGTCAAGGAATTCCCTTTCTTCTCTTCTGGAGACTAATTCCAGTGTTCTCTTTATTCCAACATTGATGCTTGGTTCCTGCTCTTTATTTTACTCTATGATTATCTTTCCATCTCCCAACACCAGAAACTAGCATCTCTTTTATCATGTTGCAATTCTCCACTCCAACTATCCTTTAAGCTAACAACACATAATGGGACTTAGCCAATGCATAAATTCACTCTCCAGGAAACTAAGCACAATTCTCTGTGTGTGACATGTTTTAAGCTCAGTTGTCATGTTTCTCATCTCAGCATTGTTTCTTTACCACATTTGTAAGACATCTTTCAATGGTCAAGTTCAAAGCTACACTAGCACAACATAACACTTTTATAATACAATATACATGATAATCTATAACCTTCAACAAATCAAGGGCAAGGTTATTCTTCACAATTTTTGGGAAAATATAATGAAAGTTTTAAAAAATGAAGTATGCTTTAATAGAGATGTTTAAGCTAAAGAATCCTGACAGAGAATTCAGTACAGAATCCTTAAATTTTGGCCTGACCAAAATATTCTTGGCGCAACCCAGATATATTGATAGATCTATAACATATAATATTTTTATATATTAGGATCCAAATATATATATATTGTTTGTTGATGTTTTTGCTAAAACTTTATTATATTATATTATCTCATATAATTTTATTTTTTCTCATCACAAACTTCTCAAGTGAAATTGTTGTAACATCTTTAAGAAATAAAAATGAAGAAAGGAGAGATTGTATAAATAAATTGAAAATAAAAAGAAAGATACATCAAGAGAAATACTGAAACAATGGGGGAGTTGACAAAGTAACAAAATAGTTTGTGATACAAAGATGGGGAAAAGGAGAGTATTAGGAGAAAACCATGGAAAAAGAAGAAATATGAAAAATAATGAGGGTACAAACATTTTAAATGTTCTAAAACATTATATCCTAAAAAGAAACTCTCCTAATTCCAACCTTTTGCTCTAATTTTCTAGGTATGTCTAAAAGTAATGCTAAAATCAGAGATGTTATAAAAGGAATATACTAAATTGCAGATATTATTTGTCTCCTGCTTTCATTCAAATTATGGCTCAGCCATACTTATGTAAAATTGCTGGGTGATATAGTTTGGAAAAAGAATAGATATTGGTTGTTTTTTAACTGGATATTTCTAAAGTCCCAAACAAATTTCTATTGCATTTTTTATGGAGAATAAAAAAGAATATAAACTTCTTAAACTTCAGACAAAACATCTGACCACAATAATCTATAAAGTCAAGGTCCAAAATTAGTGTATAGTCATTTTTAACTCAAAATGTACTTGGAAGATATTGAGATATCTCTTACCAAGTCAATGTAGGGCAATGTAATGACTTGCCTTGTCAATTTAATTGTTATTGTTATTGAAAAATGAGAGGGCAAGCTTTCCTATCAAGCTCCATGGCTGCTTGGAAACCTGAGACTTGATTTGAAGCAACAATTGAGAATGTCTTATGCTACTGAAATTCTGTTAACTGCACTTCACTTATTGATTGAGGCATTATGACAAAGACAGTTTGTTTTGTAATTGTATATGTAATCAGACACAGAAAGAGCTAAATGGGGAAATACTTATCATTAGAAAACTTTCCTCTCTCAAACATTTCTTATTTTCTACTTCTTTAGATAAATGAGATTATCCAAATGGCCATCATTTTTTAGTCTCAAATTTGTAAATAATTTATTTATATCAAATGGAAGCTCTCAAGATCCTCACCACAAATCCCATTTTCCCAGATGAATCAGATCTTAAGAGTTTGACTCCATTTCTTTCTAAGTTTTTCTTTTTTTTTAATTTTATTTGCATAACATATGTGTGGGTAATTCTTCAACATTAACCCTTACATAGCTTTCTGTTACAAATTTCCCCCCCCCA
>JAJPUD010016227.1:0-17151 GCA_023553655.1 Myrmecobius fasciatus | reverse complement strand
CCAACTCCCCACCCCTCCCCTAAATGGCAGGATATCCACTACATGTTAATTATGTTAAAATATTGGCAAATGGAATATATGTATACATATTTCCAAACTTATCATTGTTGTGCAAGAAAAATCTTATGTACACAAAAGATATATCAGATAAAGGAAACACAATGTAAGCAAACATCAATCCAGGAGTATGAGAATGTTATGTTGTGGTCCACATTTCACATCTCTCTCTCTGGGTGTATATGGCTTTCTTCAGTGAACAATTGGAGGTGGTTTGAAACATTTCATTGTTGAACAGAGCCATGTCCATCAGAATTGATCGTCATATAGTATTGTTGTTGCCATGTATAATGATCTCCTGGTTCCGTTCATTTTACTCAGCATCAGTTCATGGAAGTTTCTCCAAGCCTCTCTGAAATCATCTTGCTGGTCATTTCTTACAGAGCAATAATATTCCATAATATTCATATACCATAATGTATTCAGCCATTCTCCAATTGAAGGGCATCTATTCAATTTCCAGTTTCTAGCCACTGCAAAAAGGGCTGCCACAAACATTCTTGCACATGTGGGGCCCTTTCCTTCCTTTATGATTTCTTTGGGATATAAGACCAATAGAAATGCTGCTGGGTCAAAGGGTATGCACAGTTTGATAACTTTTTGAGCATAGCTCCAAATTGCTCTCCAGAATGGTTGGATCAGTTCACAGTTCCACCAACAATGTATCAGTGTCCCAGTTTTCCCACATCCCCTCCAACATTCATCGTTATCTTTTCCTGTCATTTTAGCCAATCTGACAGGTGTGTAGTGGTATCTCAGGGTTGTCTTGCTTTGCATTTCTCTGATCAATAGTGATTTGGAGCACCTTTTCATATGACTATAAATAGTTTTAATTTCATCCTCTGAAAATTGTCTGTTCATATCCTTTGACATTTATAGATTGGAGAATGGCTTGAATTTTTATAAATATGAGACAATTCTCTATATATTTTAGAGATGAGACCTTTTATCAGAACCCTTAAATGTAAAGATGATTTCCCAATTTATTGCTTCCCTCCTAATCTTGTCTGCATTGGTTTTGTTTGTACAAAAACTTTTTAACTTAATATAGTCAAAGTTATCTATCTGGTTTTCAATCAAGAGTTCCAGTTATTCTTTGGACATAAATTTATTCCATCTCCATAGGTCGGAGAGGTAAACTATATTACATTCCTCTAATTTACTTATAGTATCACTCTTTATATACAGATGATGAACCCATTTAGATCTCATCTTGGTATGTGGTGTTAGATGTGGGTCAAGCCCTAATTTCTTCCACACTAGTTTCCAGTTTTCCCAGCAGTTTTTGTCAAATAGTGAATACTTATCCCAAAAGCTGGGGTCTTTGGGTTTATCAAAGACTAAATTGCTATAGTTATTGCCTAGTTTGTCTTGTGATTCTATCCTATTCCACTGATTGACTACTCTATTTCTTAGGCAGTACCAAATGGTTTTGATGACCACTGCTTTGTAATATAGTTTTAGATCTAGTACAGCAAGTCCACCATCATCAGCCTTTTTTTTTTCATTAATCCCCTTCTTTCTAAGTTTTTCAAAGATACTTCAATGAATCTTCAGAGGGCAGTTCTTTAATTTCACCATTTCAAATTCCCATCAGTGTGCCTCCATTCAAAATGAACAGGAAAGAATCAATTCAACCTACTTTAAGTAGCTTTTAGAAAAGTACAGTTGGTACAGAATCTCACCAAGATACTCTCACAAGTATTGTTATAGGTGAACATATGAGTTCCTGAAGGAAATGGGTAGCTTGCAGGTGCTAGAATTCCTATTTGTGGGTTTCTTAGGAATATTTTTTATGCCTGGTTTAAATCCTTTGCTTAAATCCTTATGGAATTGTTAGTTCTAGGATACTAAGTTAGATACTGCCATTAGCTGATGCTAAGATACAGTTAGGACACTGAAAGGAAGATGGGATACCAGCAGCTTCTTGATTCTTCAAAGTTGACGAGGCCTTCAGAGAAGGAGATATGATTAATCCCAAAGCTGAGACTTCTTCTTTTTGCATTATTCCAGGTAATTCTTCCTCAGTAATGTACAGGTAAGATATATACTATATTATCTGGAATTTTCCCCATTCCAATTAATATGCTCTTTATGTATACAAGGCCCAGAGTGAACAAACAAATTATGCAGGAAACTATATAAAAATCTTGGGTGTAATATTTTCATTAAATGGTTTTTAAAAGAGCTTTCTTTTTAATATAAGGTTTATTATTGAAACTAGAAGATTGAAAATTACACTTCAAGGTAGTATGAATTGGAGGTGCGATTTCTTTAAATCAGTTACTCTAATCCAATACATTAATTAATCTTAGATAAACAATTTCACTTCTCTGGGTGTCAATTTTTTCATTTTTCAAATGAAG
The DNA here is from genome assembly GCA_023553655.1 of Myrmecobius fasciatus. Lineage (NCBI taxonomy): Eukaryota > Metazoa > Chordata > Mammalia > Dasyuromorphia > Myrmecobiidae > Myrmecobius > Myrmecobius fasciatus. The sequence goes on along the minus strand of JAJPUD010016227.1, from coordinate 14,728 downwards.
TGACCTTGATCTAATCTTCCTTCATGGTCTAACATTAAATTGTACTATTATTATATGCTATCTACTTTGTTCATTATAATACACTAGGTACTAAAGTAGCAAACATGTGGATTTGAACATTTTGTTGAAATTCCCAGTTAAGGCCCATTGTCATTGCAAATGTCCCGGAGGTGTTTGATAAGAATTTATATTAATGATTTGTATTGCTTGATTGCTTTGATTTCAAAGTAAAAAGAAAAAAGAAAAGAAAAAAGAAACACTGACAAAGAAACAACAGAAAAGCATACTTTTGAAGATTAAAAATAAACAAATTATGTCTTGTTCTGAGTTAGTTTTAAAATTAAAGAACGCTACTGAAAAGTTGGTTATGAAAGGCCAAAGTAATAAAATAAAAGATTTATTTAGCATTGAAAAGCCAACATAGTTTCAGGCTCAAAATTACCGAATAGTTGAAAAGACAGATTTACAGAAATGTTTGCCAATTAAATGAAATATAAAAATAGTTGTTTAACATCTTTGAAAAATCTAATAAACAAGGATTTTAAATAATATATACACAGATAGAAATGTATATATAATATATATAAACATAAATATGAATCACATATTACCTGTAAGTATATATAAGATATATCATATATAGATATTATACATATATATATATATATGCATATATACCTAAATATATAAAAATAAAAAAATATACATGTATATATGTGGGAGTATTTGTGTGTGTGTGTGTGTGTGTGTGGGTGTGTGTGTGTGTGTGTGTGTGTGTGTGTGAAAGGTCAAATCTTCAGAGATACGCAATTATTTACTGCCAAATATAGCATAAAGAGGGATGACATATTCTTTGAATTTAAATCAATTTGTTTTTATTGCTGTTATAATTTCCTTTCCCATTTTGGTTTTTCTGTGCTTCAAATTTTGTACCTCATGAATTGGTTTATTATTGCATGAAAGATATTTTTAAATACTATCCTTCTTCATATCCTTGGAAATAAGAGTTTTCAAATTACCCTCTAACCCTTATATCTCATTTGCCCCTATTCCACACTCAACAAATTCAATTTAAATGCATATTTATAAAGGGCACTTAATATGCAGCATTTTATTCTAGAAACTGGATATACAAGGATGAAAAAGGATAGTCTCTCAAATTGCTTACTATCTTCTTACAAAGTAAGTAAGATAAATATGAAAATAACTAAATGACAATTTGCAAAGAGACAAATTCATGTTTGAGGGAAAAGGTATTAAAGAGGTATTGATTACTTCTTATTGAAAGAATCAGAAGGAAAAAGTTACTTAGGAGTTGGGAAAGAAAGTATGAAAATCATTTTGAGATATTAAAAGCTTTCATTCCACATTTCTGGAGGATAACTGGGAAATATGCTTATGTATAAGATGGCTTCAGGAGATTAGGGTATAGCTAATGTCCCTAATAGAGAAGTTGGGACGAGGAACAGATTTTGAGGGGAAAGGTAAGTTTTGAAAATTTTGTCTAAGATAGCAGCAAAACATTCAAGTGATAATTGGAAATTTGAGAGGCATGAAGATGAGAAGTTGGGATAAAAATATAGTGTTGTAAACACAGGACAAATAATTGAATACATGGGAGTGGCTCAAATTGTCAGGGGAGAAAATAGAAAAGTGAAGTCTTGGAAAATGCCCAAAGTTATGGGTAAAAAAAGAGAAATCACTAGAGAGTCATGAAGAGAAGGAAAAGAAAAACTAACATATAATATGTTTCAAAAATGGAGGATGAAAAATTATTAAGTAGAAAATTGACAACAGACATATAAAGAAAGGTGAAGAATTTTTCATAAATTTACTCATTCCAAAATAAAACTTAAAGATCATCCAGAATCTGATGAAGTTCACTTTCAGTGCTCAATTGAATGACAAAGCGGTAAATTACAAAGGATTGAGGGATGTGTACAAGTTGGCAGTGAGCAAAATAGTACCCTATTTTCCACAAATTTGATTTTGAAAAGAAAAACACTGGGGATTCAGTTGAAGGATATTTGGGTCAAGGTAAGGTTGTAAAATAAGAAATGAAAAGGGTGAGTTTGAATTTTTTTCCAGGAGAACAGTAGACAATATTAGAAAGAATTTTATGATGACTTAAAAATTTTTGGTAACTCCAAAACAAAGCATAAAGGCAAAAGTAGCTGTCATGGAGGCAACAGGGAAATGGTTAATTTTTTCAAAGCTGCCTCAACCTCTGAGGATGGTGAGATTAAAATAAAAAAGCATGAGAATTGGTAGAACTCCAAAGACATGTATTAAATGGGCAAGAAAGCATATATTATTTTGCAAAAATAATATTTTAAGGGTTATTCAGAAGAGAACTAGTACCTGATTGAAATGCGTTCATGATCTAGACATTAAGAATGACATTTATTATAAACAAATTAGAAGAACATAGAATAGTTTACCTCTCAAATCTGTGAAGGAGGAAGGAATTTGTGACCAAAGAACTAGAGATCATTGTTAATCACTAAATAGATATTTTGACTATATTAAGTTTAAAAGTTTTTGTATAAACAAAATGAATGCAGACACGATTAGAAAGGAAGCAATAAATTGGGAAAACATTTTTTACACTCAAAGGTTCTGATAAAGGCCTAATTTCTAAAATATATAGAGAATTGACTCAGATTTATAAGAATGCCAACCATTCCCCAATCGATAAATGGTCAAAAGATATGAGCAGACAATTTTCAGATGAAGAAATTGAAACTATTTCCAGTCATATGAAACGGTGCTCCAAATCACTATTGATCAGAGAAATGCAAATTAAGACAACTCTGAGATACCACTATACACCTGTGAGATTGGCTAAGATGGCAGGAAAAGAAAATGATGAATGTTGGAGGGGATGTGGGAAAACTGGGACACTGATATATTGTTGGTGGAACTGTGAAATGATCCATCAATTCTGGAGAGCAATTTGGAACTATGCTCAAAAAGTTGTCAAACTGAGAATACCCTTTGACCCAGCAGTGTCTTTACTGGGCTTATATCCCAAGGGGATCTTAAAGGAGGGAAAAGGACCCACATGTGCAAAAATGTTTGTGGCAGCCCTTTTTGTAGTGGCAAGAAACTGGAAACTGAGAGGATGTTCATCAATTGGAAAATGGCTGAATAAATTATGGTATGTGAATGTTATGGAATATTATTTTTCTGTAAGAAACAACCAACAAGATAATTTCAGAGAGGCCTAGAGAGACCTACATGAACTGATGCTAAGTAAAATGAGCAGAACCAGGAATTCATTACACATAGCAACAAGACTATATGATGATCACTTCTGATGTACATGGTTCTCTTCAACAAAGAAGTGATTCAAACCATTTCCTATTATTCACTGATGAAGTTAGTCATATACATCCAGAGAGAATCTTGTGGGAACTGAGTGTGAACAACAACATAGCATTTTAATGCTTTCTGTGAATGTCTGCTTGCATTTTGTTTTCGTTCTTAGGTTGTTTATTTATTTTTCTCTTTCTAAATCCTATTTTATCTTGTGCAGCAAGATAACTGTATAAATATGTATACATATATTCAATTTATCATATATTTTAACATATTTAACATGTTTTAAACTACCTGCCATCTAGGGGAGTCGGGGGGAAAGGAAGGGAAAATTTGGAACACATAGTTTTGCAAGTTCAATGTTGAAAAATTATTCATATTTTCTGTAAATAAAAAACTTTAATATAAAAAGAGAGAATTCAAACTTGAGGAGAGAAAAGGAGTTTTTGAAAAGCTACTTTGGCAATTTCAATGAGGAGTCAATCTAAAAAACTCTATATCTGCATCTATATCTATCTATCTATCTATCTACATACAAGGGTGAGCTCAAGATATTTTCAGGCTTTTCTTTCGTATATATAATCTGGGGGACCCTTGAAATTTAGAGACTTTGGCAGTTGTTGATGGAATAATGTCTTGATGAATATTAATGAAAGATTGATTAGTCAGAAATTGTTATGCAGTATTATAGAAAATGCGGTATAGAAACTCAGGTGAAGGTTTCCAAAGGAAAACATAAAAGACTCTGGATCAAAGAGTTCAATTCAAATAAAAGACTTGAACTTGAGGACCCTAATTGCTTAGCTAAGAGTGACTGTTCTTTATTTTAAAGAGCTTCATACTTTAACTAATGAATCTACTAATGAGAAGACAAGCCTTATAACATAATTTCTGAAGGGAACATGGGTGAAGTCAGTTAAAAAACAAAACAAACAAAAAATACAAGAAGTTCCTTGCTCCTCATCCGTTGACCCATTGAGGGGCAAGACTTCTGATTAATTAGACTTCTGGAAATGTGTCAGTGTTTGGAAGTGAAAGCATATGGTAAAACTATTCTTTTTGTGAAGAGGACATAGAAATTTAGCTACTTGTAGGCAAGGACTTTAGCTAAAGCCAGAAATTAAAAATTATGAAATAGCTCTTAGCACAGACATAGTTCAGCCATATGCTCAGAGAGGTATAAAATATATAGGTGAGTGAAGACATCTAATAGTAAATACTACTTTGACACTTGATCAACATCTGACAGAGATGATACATTCAGAAGAGCACCTTTTTGTGGACACTATTTCTCTTTAAGAATAGCCTGTAGGGGGGAAGCAAGGTGTCACAGTGGATAGATAGAGCATCAACCCTGAAGTTAGGACGACCTGAGTTCAAATCTGATCTCAGAAACTTAGTGCTTCTTAACTGTGTGACCCTGCGCAAGTCACTTAACCTCCGATTGCCTCCGCTAAAAATAAATAAAAGAATAGCCTGTAGAAGAAATAAGTTATTCAGTTGAATAACGTAACAAAAACAATATATAAAATTGAGATAAACACAATTTTGAGAGTAGCCAGGAGCAAATCCTATCAGTATATTACACTTTAACATTACCAGAAAACTCTAAAGCACTCAAAACATATACTCCTCTTTCTTCAGTTGTGTATCACATTTGGATGCTTTCAAATATATTCCCTAATCACACATGCAACCCATCAGAAGCCTTATGTTATTGCTATATAGATTCATTGTTTCCATTGAGAGTGAGTATATTTTTGGAGAATATTCTTCAGATATGGAAAAGTGATTTATTACATTTTCATTATACTATTTTGAAGATGGTTTTATTCTGCATTAATAATTGTGCCCTCTAACTATTAAGGAAACATTACTAGAGCCTTCTAATTCTAGAGTTGATAAGGCTTCAAAAAGTACCCTTTTAAAATTAAACTTATTTCTTTTTAATACACATTGCTTTATGAATCATGTTATGAGAGAAAAATCAGAACAAAAGGGAAAAACCAAGGGAGAGAAAAACAAACAGAAGAAAGAAGTGAATATAGGATGTGTTGTTTACATTCAATCATCATTTTTTTCTGGATGCAGATGACATTTTCTATGCAAAATCTATTGGGATTTTCTTGGATCATTGAACCACTTAGAAAAACCAAGTCTTTCATAATTGATCATTATGTGTTCTTGCTGATATTGTGTACAATGCATTCCTGATTCTACTTGTTTTGTTTAGCATCAGTTAGTGTAAATTTTTCCAGATCTTTCTAAAATCAGTTTGTTCATCATTTTAATACAGCAATAATATTACATAACCTTCATGTACCATAACTTATAAAGTCATTTCCCAATTGATGGGTATCTACTCATTTTCCAATTTTTTGCTGTCACAAAAAGAGCTGCTAGAAACATTTCTTCACATGCTCCTTTATGCTTTCCTTGGGATACATATCCAGTGGTAACATTGCTGGGTCAAAAGATATGCACAATTCAAAAGCTCTTTAGGCATAGTTCCAAACTGCTCTCCAAAATGTTTGAATCATTTCATAACTCCACCAACAATCGTTAGTATTAGTATTCTTACATGTCCTACAATAATTTATCTTTTTCTGTCATTTTAGCCAATCTGAAAGATATGAGCTGGTACATCAGAGTTATTTTAATTTGAATTTTTCTAATCAGCAATGATTTACAATATTTTTCACGGGACTTTGAATGACTTTAATTTGTCTGTTCATATCATTTAAATTGTCCATATGCTTTAATCATTTATTAATTGGGGAATGACTTGTATTCTTATAAATTTGAAACAGTTCTTTATAGATTTTAGAAATGAGATCTTTATCAGAAACACTAGCTATAATTTTTTCCCTGCTTTGTATTTCTCTTTTAATCTTGTTTCTGTTGGTTTTGTTTATGTAAAAACTTTTTAATTTAATGCAATCAAAGTTGTCCATTTTGCCTTTCATAAATATTCTCTACTTCTTCTTTGGTCATAAATTCCTCATTTCTCCAAGGAGCTTAATTTGTTTGTGATATCATCACTTATATGCAAATCATGTATCCATTTTGACCTTATTTTGGTATGGGGTCTGAGATGTAGATCTATGCCAAATTTCTGACATTATTCTTCAGTTTTCCCAGAAATTTTTGTCAAATAGTGAGTTCTTATTCCAGAAGTTGGAGTTTGAGGATTTATAAAATATTAGATTCCTATAGGCATTGATTATTGTGTCGTGCATAAAGAACCCTTAAACACAGTATGGCCTTCTAAAAACACTTACTTTGTGAATAGGAAAGAGAATTATAGTTAGGCTCTTTTGTAGCAGTCAAATACAGGATATGTATTAAATAAAGGATAATCATAGACAAACCTGTCCTTGTAATACCACAAATTGGAAAAAATTTCAGAAATTTTACTGCTCCAAGGAGTAAAAAGCCAAGTAATGACTCGGGTATGTGGCCCCAAGGAAGGAGACCAGTACTTAACAATACAAAAAAAGATATATTGATAATAAACATTAATTTTCACTAAGATGATTTCAAAAACATATAAGATGTGTCCTTAAATTGAAATATGATAGGGATTAATTATTTGGTCTAGGACAGAATGCAAACCATTTAACCTGGCCCTTAAGATCTTCTTCATTTGTGCATCTTTCCAGACATTTCACATTACTACACACATTTTACATTATAAAATTCAATTAGCAACTTTTGCCCAACCATATCATGCCATCATTTACCTCCAGATATATGCCACTTTAGAAAGAATACCAAAGATAAAAAGATAAAAAAGTCTCAAAGAGGGCACATTCTAATACATAATTTAATACGCATATAGGATATCAAAAAGATATGAAAATTCACTTCCTCTTTTTCTTTTTTCTCGATATTCTTATATCTTTATTTTACTGCAAGGATCATATGTGACTTCCTATCTTTTCTCTGCTCTATTCCCTCCTCTATCTTTTCTTTCTCCAATATTCCTAGTGTAACTTTTCTGGGTTAATGTTTTGTACTTAATACCCCCAAACCTTTTATTCTGTTTGCATTCTCCTATCTACATAAACATCATGACCCCCCTGTTAGAATGTAAATTTCTTAAACATAAGGGCAACATCATTTTTACTTTCTGTATATGCTGAGTCTAGTATACTGTTTTTCATATTGTTGTTTCAATTGTGTCTGACTCTTCATGACACTATTTGGGATTTCTTGGTAGAGTGAATTGCTATTCACTTTGCCAGGTCATTTCACAAATGAGGAAACTGAGGCTAAGAGGGTTAAGTGACTATCTCAAGATCTTATAGCTCGTTACTATATATCTATGGCTGGATTTGAACTCAGGGCTTCCTGACTAGGCCTGGCACTCTCTGCACGGTGCCATTAAGCTCACCACCTTTCAATTAGCAGATGTCAAAATATATTCATTAAACTGAATTCCGTAACATAACACTATTGAAATAAGTCCCGAGACTTATTTCACTCAGGACCTATGATTCTTCTGTGGTGGTCTCATGCCTCAAAGTACCTTAGAAAGATGAACCTGATAATCACTACTGATTTTCAGAAACTTGTTTGGCCAGTAGCCACATTTGCCACACGTAATCAGCAATCAGTTTTCATTGTAATTTGTTTCAACAAAGATTGTGTCATCCAACTCTGGTATGATTGCTTCTGTTTTTTTGCTAATTATTACAAATTGGCACTATACAGCTTCAAACTGGGCTCCAATGTGTTCTTTACTAGCTTCCATTCCTCTACTCTTTATTATTCCAATAAGGCTCACTATTTCAATATTCTATTATAATGTCTTATCATCTGATGCTAGACAGGTCCACCTGCATAACAATCCATGGGGTTTCTTCATTTCTCAAGGCTTTTATGCCTCATTACTGCTCCTCCAACTGTGCAAATTACAGAGTCTCAGAGATTGAATGGACCTCAATAGTTATCTATTCTAACCTTTCATTACCAGGAATTCCCTGTTCAACAACCAGAAAAAATATCCTCAAGCCTTCATTTGAACACTATCAGCTATGGAAGACTCATTACCCCATCACAAGGTGACCTGTTTCACTTTCTGAGAGTTTAGCCTATATGAGAGTATTTGTTTTTGTATAATTTAAAACTGCTTACCTTATCATTCCTTCCCAATGGAAACTGGCATGTGAGAATATGTGAGTTTTTACATATAAAAAAGGCAATGCTTACATTTACACACAAACTCTCTACAAAAATGTATTAGTACTTACCAGAAGTACTGGAGAATTTTACAGACATCTTAAAAATGTGGACCAGCATGTGTTCTCTACTTGTTTGTCGATTTGCAGTTGTCAGAACTTTTATCTATTAAATAAAAAAAAAAAACACTAAGAAAATCCCTGCCAGGGAAAAAAAAATTCTTTGGGGAGCTCACAAAGGATTCAGGAAGAGTATTTGGGTCTTTTTAGATAATGCCTTCACTATTTCTTCTTCCACTTCTTTTGCTTCTCACTACCAAGCAGCCAGCTCACTGGAGCTTATTGAGAATCAGTCTTCAAACACATACACAGAAGAATATGGGCCTATTAGGTAAAAACAAAGAAAACCACCAGCTGCCCACTGTTTTTATTATTTAAAAAAATGTTTTTCTACTAAAAAAGGTCTTTAATCCTTACCTCACTCTTGTCATCCACATTTTCATATAACTTTTTCAAAGCTTATTAAATCTTTAGAATATATATTTTCCATTTGCAAATACAAAATTATCAAATTTCAATCAAAACATTTTAGAGTAGAATTTCTTTGTCTAGATAATTTAGAATATCAAATGAATTCATTTTTTTCTTTTAGAAAACATGATATGAAATATAATAATCTTCTAAAGTTTATGAACCTTAATATTTTTGCATTATTTTTAGGTTGTGTCTGTGTGTGAATTTTTATTTCCCTAATATATCACTAGATTATTCTCCAATCTACTACCCTTATTTCTACCTATATAAGTAGAATTACAATCAAGTCAAGTCAGCTAGTACTTATTAAGAACTTAATAAGTGCCAGACAGTATTAAGCACTAAAGACACACACACACACACACACACACAAACACACACACACACACAAATAGCAAAAAACTGTAGCTATCCACAAGAACCTTACATGCAAGTAAGGAAAACTACATAATGTGAACAACTAGGTAGATAAATAAAGATCAATAAAAGTAGATGGAAGTCACTCTGAAAGGGAGGATATTAAGTTATTTCTAAATAAGAAGTTGAGTTTTAAGTAAGCCTAGAAATTTTAATTATTGCCTACCAAAAATTAACCTGTGAAAAACCTGGGGATTTCCTAAAAAGAATGAATGTGATAAAAGACAACTTTAAATGTCATTAAAGAACAACTTAATTTTTCTTGCTTGTTCTAGCTATTAATTTGCAACATGTTTAATATGAAAATATGCTTTGTATAACTCCATATGAATATTTGATATTATATTTATTGCCTTTTCGATGAGTAGAGGAAGGGCTGGAGGGAGAAAGATAATGTGAACGTCAACATTTAAAAAAAATATTAAAATAAATAGTACTTTTTTACCAAAAAAATATCTTAAAGTCTTGGTGTTTTGGAAGTATCTTTAAAGTCAAATGCTTATCATCTGAGTTCCTATAATTGCGCTTATTATGAACAAGTTATTTAATATTTTTTGACTTAATTTCTTCATTTGCAAAAGATGGTTAAAACTTGTACTGTGTGTGGGTGGAGCCAAGATGGTAGAGAGCAGACATGAATCTCTGTGACCTCCACTGACCTTCTCTCAAATCAACAGCCAATTAAGCCTCTAAAAGTTCTGGAGTAAAAGCACCCCCAAATATTTGGACTATAACACATTCCCAGAAGAAGTTACCTTGGAAGAGCTTGAGAACAGGTCTGTTTCAGACAGGAAGGGGGGTCAATCAGTTTGCCGAACTTGATGGCAGCTCCGGGAAACAGGGCAGGAAGCCAGGCCGTGACGCAACATGGGAGATTCTAAGGACCTAGAAAGTTTCTCTGAGGCTCTTGGGACACTCTGCCCTGGTTTCTGGCAGGTGCTTTGGCAGATATGTCTTTTGTAAAAAGTAGATTGTAAATCATTGAGAACATGGGACCTAGCCCCTAAAACCCAGCTCCAGAACCCAGTCAGCCAAATTGCCCCAGGGAAAATTAAAACAGCTGCTCCTCCTCTGTGTTAAAAAGACTTCAAGATTTTTTTAAAAAAATAATAAAAACCAAAAAAGAACTCTTACTGAAGACAGCTTTTGTGGATACTGAGAAGAACAGACCTCAGATCCTGAGGTACCTGAAGGCAAAGGTAAAACAACTCCAGAGGAAGGCAAAAAAGGAGCTGGTCCCCATTTCAAAAGGCTTTCCTGGAAGATTACATAAAGAATATCAAAAGAGAGTTAGAAGAAAAATGGACAAATGAAATGAAATCATTGCAAGAAGGAAAAAAAAAAAACATATAATGCCCTACAAAAGAGATATGAAAATGACACAAATTCACTGAAAACTAAAATTGGTGAAATGGAAAAAGACTGTAATGAACAAAAAAATTCAACTGGCCAATTACAAAAAGAGCTAAAAAAGGTAACAAGAGAATAATGCATTAAACATTAGAACTGAACAAATGGAAATGAATGAATCAATAAGACTTCAAGAATCAGTTAAACCAAAAAAAATGAAAAAAATAGAAGAAAATATGAAATATCTCCTAGGAAAAGCAACTGACCTGGAAAATAGACCTAGGAGAGACAATCTAAGGATTATTGGGCTTTGTGTAAGTCATGATGAAAAAAATAAACATAGAAGCTATCTTCCAGGAAATCATGAAAGAAAACTGCCCTGATGTTTTAGGATCAGAAGGCAAAAATCACCATTGAAAGAATTCAGCAATGACCTCCTGAAAGAGACCCCAAAATTAAATCCCCAAGGAATATCTTAGGTAAACGTCAAAACTATCGCACCAAGGAAAAGATATTGCAAGCAGCCAGAAAGAAATAATTCAAATACCAAGGAACTGTTATTAGAATCAACCAAGATCTGTCAGCTTCCACATTAAAGGATCAAAGGGCCTGGAATCAAATATTCCAAAAGGCAAAAGAACTTGGATTACAGACAAGAATAAGCTATCCAGCTAGAATGAGCATTGTCTTCCAGGGAACAAGATGGACATTTAATCATATAGGTGAATTTCACCTATTTCTAAAGAAAAAAAACTAGATCTAAACAAAAAATTTGACTTCCAAACGCAGAATTCAAGAGAAGCATAAAAAGGTAAAAAGGACACAACTCTAAAGAACTACATTTTTGCTATGGGTATACTTAAAGAATGGGGATATAATTTGATTTTTACTTTGATACTATGAAAAAAGAAACTAGAAATGGAAGGGATATCATATTGGAAAAAGAGGTAAAATAAGGTTAAAAAATAGGAGTTAAAAATAAGGTAATAGTTCATCATTTTATCATGAAGAGACAAAGAAAACCTAATATAATTGAGGGAAAGAAGGGAGAGCGATGAGCATAGTGTGAATGTTACTTTCATCAGATTGGGCTCTAAAAGAGTATACCAGACACATTTGGATTCACAGAGAAACTTGTCCCTCCTTACAGGAAAGTAGAAGGGAAAGAAGAAAAAGAAAGGGAAAGACTAATAGGAGGGAAAATAGAAGAATTAATGGAAAGGTATAAAAAGGGAGAGGAGTTCTAAAGGGGGGAGGACTGTTTGAGGAAGGTGGTCATCAAAAATAAAATACTGGGGAGAGGGAAAGGGAGGAAGGGGAAAGGAAAAAAGAAAACATAACTTTGGGTAAATAAGATGGCAGGGAATATGGAATTAGTTATTTTAACTGTGAATGTGAATGGGATGAACTCTCCCATGAAATGGAAGTGAATAGTAAACTGGATTAAAAAACAGAATCCAACAATATGCTGGTTACCAGAAAGACATCTAAAACATAGAGATACATGCAGAGTGAAGATAAAAGGCTGGAGTAGAATCTATTATGCTTCAGGTGAACAAAAAAAAAGCAGGGGTAGGAGAACTGATTTCAGATTAAGTCAAAGCAAAGATAGATATAATTAAAAGAGATAAAAAAGGAAAGAAGATTTTACTACTGGGTACCATAGATAATGAAGCAATATCAATAGTAAACATATATACCCCAAATGGTATAGCATCCAAATTCCTAGAGAAGTTAAGAGAGAAACAAGAAGAAATACAAGAGCTATACTAGTGGGGGATCTCAACCTTGCTCTCTCAGAATTAAATAAATCAAATCACAAAATAAATAAGAAAGAATTTAGGGGGGTAAACAAAATGTTAGAAAATTTAAATATGATAGATCTTTGGAGAAAATTTAATAGAGACAGAAGGGATTTTACTTATTTCTCAGGGTTTCATGGTTCAACTTATACAAAAATTGACCATGGGGTAGGGCATAAAAACCTCAAAATCAAATGCAGAAAGGCAGAAATAGTAAATGCATTTTTTTTCAGATTATGATGCAATAAAAATCACATGCAATATAAGGCCAAGAAAAAATAGAATAAAAGTTAATTGGAAATTAAATAATCTAATCCTAAAGAATGAATTGGTGAAAGAGCAAATTATAGACACAATCAATATTTTCATCCAAGAGAATGACAATAATGAGAAAACATACCAAAATGTGTGGGATATGGCCAAAGCAGTTGTAAGGGGTAATTTTATATCTCTAGATACTTACTTGCATAAAATAGAGAAAGAGATGATCAATAAACTGGGCTTACAATGAAAAAAGCTAGAAAAAGAACAAATTAAAAACTGTCAATTAAATACCAAATTTCAAATTCTGAAAATAAAAGGGGAGGTGAATAAAATTGAAAATAAGAAACCTATTGAATTAATAAATAAAACTGAGTTGATTTTATGAAAAAAACCAACAAAATAGATAAGCCTTTAGTTAATTTAATTAGAAAAAGGAAAGGGGAAAATCACATTGTTAGTCTTTCCTCCAATGAAGAGGAAATTAGAGCAATAATTAGGACTTTTTTGCCCAACTTTATTCCAATAAATTTGATAATCTAAATGAAATGGAGGAATATCTACAAAAATATATGTTGCCCAGGTTAACAGAAGAGGGAATAAATTAGTTAAATAGCGCCATTTTAGAAAAAGAAATAGAACAAGCTATTAATCAAATCCCTAAGTAAAAATCTCCAGGGTTAGGTGGTTTTACATGTGAATTATGCCAAACATTTAAAGAACAATTAATTCTAATATTATACTAATTTTTTGAAAACATAGGGAAAGAAGGCATACTACCAAATTCCTTTTATGATATAGATATGATGCTGATAGCTAAACAAGGTAGGGTGAAAACAGAGAAAGAAAACTATAGACCAATTTTCTAATGAATATTGATGCAAAAAATCTCCTTTTTCCTCTTTGTCCAATATGATGCCTTTTCTACCTCTAATTCCTTTTTCATATTATCATAAGATCAAATTTTACTTGTATTCTCTAAGTATACCCATAAAAGAAATATAGTTCTCAAGAGTTTTTCCTTTTCCTTTTTACCTTTTCTGCTTCTCTTGATTTCTGTGTTTACAGATAAAATTTATTGTTCAGTTCTGGTGTTTTCATGATAAATAGATGAAATTCACCTCTATCATTGAATGTCCATCTTCTTTCCTGAAAGATAATACTCATTTTAGCTAGATAACTTATTCTTGGCTGTAACTCCATTTCCTTTTGTTTTTGGAATATCAGATTCCAGGTCCTTCAGTCCTTTAAAGTGGAAGCTTCTAGGTCCTGGGTAACCCTAATTGTGGCTCCTTCCTCTTTAAATTGCTTCTTTTTGGATGCTTGCAATATCTTTTCCTTAGTATGATAGTTCTGAAATTTGGCCATGATATTCCTTGGGGATGTAATTTTGGGGTCTCTTTCAGGAGGTGATTGGTGGATTCTTTTTTTTTATTTTTAATACTTTTTATTTGCAAAACATATATAAGGGTAATTACTAAACATTAACCCTTACAAAGCTTTCTGTTACAAATTTTCCCCCCTTCTCCCCACGTCTCCCCTAGAAGGCAGAATATCCACTACATGATAATTATGTTAGAATACTTAAGAAAATCAAATATATTTATAGTTATTGTATCATTTTTGTGCAGGAGAAATCATTTATACAAGAAAGAATAATCTGATAAAGGAAATACAATGCAAGCAAACCTCAATAGAGAACATGAAAATGTTATGTTGTGGTCCACAATTCACATCCCTCTCTCTAGGTGTATATGGCTCTCCTCACCAAACAATTGGAACTGGTTTGAAGCATTTCATTGTTGAAGAGAGTGATGTCCATTAGAAATGATCCTCATATAGTATTGTTGTTGCTGTGAA
>JAJPUD010016226.1:0-34754 GCA_023553655.1 Myrmecobius fasciatus | reverse complement strand
GAATATCTGATTCCAGGCCCTTCGATCCTTCAAAGTAGAAGCTGCTAGGTCCTGTGTGATCCTAATTGTAGCTCCCCGATATTTAAATTGTTTCTTTCTGGCTTCTTGTAATATCTTTTCCTTGGTATGATAGTTCTGGAATTTAGCCACGATATTTCTGGGGGACTTAATTTTTGGGTTTCTTTCAGGAGGTGATCGGTGGATTGTTTCAAGGAGTATTTTGCCTTCTGGGTATAAAATATCAGGGCAGTTTTCTTTTATGATTTCCTCGAAGATAGTATCCAGGTTCTTTTTTTCATCATGGCTTTCAGGAAGCCCTGTAATCCTTAGATTGTCTCTCCTAGATCTATTTTCCAGGTCAGTTGTTTTTCCTAGGAGATATTTCATGTTTTTCTCTATCTTTTCATTTTTTTTGTTTTTGTTCAACTGATTCTTGAAGTCTTGATGAGTCATTCATTTCCAATTGTTCGATTCTAATTTTTAATGTCTTATTTTCTTCAGTTACTGTTTTTAGTTCCTTTTGCAATTGACCAATTACATTTTTTTGTTCATTGCATTCTTCTTCCATTTTTTCTATTTTATTTTGCAGTGATCTCATTTCGTTTCCCCATGTTTCTTATAACTCTTAAGATTTTTTATGCAATCTTCAAAGAAAGCCTTGTGACATGGAGACCAATTTATGTCTCTCTTTGGGGCTTTTTCTGGAGTTGCTTTACCTTTAGGGGCCTCAGGATTTGAGGTCTGTTCTTCCCTCTCTCCATAAAAGTTGTCTATGGTGAGAGCTCTTTTTGGTTTTTTATTCATTTTTTTAAAGGTGTGAGGTCTGTTTAGGGCAAAGGTGGGACAGCTGCTTTAATTTGCCCTGGGGCAGTTCTGCTGATTGAGTTATTTCAGGAACTGGGCAGTTCTGCTGATTGAATTATGTCAGGGGCTGGGCAGCTCCGCTGATTGAATTATTTCTGGTGCTGATCAGTCCTGTTGTTTGATTGATTGCTTTAAGGTGCTGTGTAATGGCAGCTAGGTCCGATGCTCATCAGGGGTTCAGTGGTTCACAATCTATCCCCCTCAAAAGGCAGAACCTCCAAACCACCTGCCCACAATCAGGACAAATTGTTCCAAGAGGCTCGCAGAAGACTCCCAGGTGTGTGAAAAGCACAACGCTCCCACTCCTGTTCCGACTCCTGTTCCAGCTCCCTGCTCCAGCTCCCTGCCCCGGTCTCCCTGGGCTGCAGTCTGGGTTCAGTAGGCCACCCCCTGCCCCATTAAAACAGATCTGTTTTGAGGTTCTTCCAGAGTATCTTCTTCTAGAAGCGTGTTGTTCTCCAGATATTGTGGATTTTTTTGCTTCAGAATCAGTCTAGAGGCTTCATATGTTGTTGGTTTGAGGGGAGGTTAGAGGAGGTTACAGAGACTCCTGTCTGATCTCCGCCACCATGGCTCCACCCCCAGAAGGAACTCTTCTAGGGTATTTGAGATTCTTTTTTAAAATGAAATTGTTGTACAGTAGTGTCAATTGCTTCTGATACTTCATGACTTTATTTGGGGTTTTCTTGGCAAAGATTAGGGAGTATTTCCTTCTTCAACTAATTTTATAGATGAGGAATTGAAGCAAACATTGTCAACGTACATGTGTGGTGTCACACTGCTAATTGTCTTAGACTTATTTTGAAATCATGTCTTTTTATTTCAAGTCTGACATTCTAGCCACCATGCCACTTAGCTACCCTTAAAACAAATAGCTAGATTTTATAGTGCTTTTCTTAAAACGTTTTTATGTGCTTTATGTGTGCTTTATAGTAACCCTCTGAAGTAGTGGGATTCTTTCAAGCAATATTAGTAGCATCATTGTTTTTATCAGATGGGGAAACTGAATTTCAAAGAGATAAAATGATCTATTACTGGTCATACTACTAGTTAGTCTCTATCTATTAAGATTTAAAACTAGATTTCTCCAATAATTCTTCTTCTTCTGCAATTGAAATAGTGTGTTTTTCATTAGGAGCACAAATCCCACCTCTACTAAGTTGTTGTTGTTGTTGTTTTTTTTGGGGTTTTTTTTGTCTTTTTCTGATTAGCCCCTGCAGCAATTATTCTCACCCAGGCTCTCATCTCTCATTTCTTTGAACTATATTATTTGTCCTTAGGACATTCTTTATGATTTTTTCTACATATTCATTTCTTTGGCTATGTATTAGAGTTATTAAGGAAATGGACCATATATTTTTCATCTTTATGAGTTCATAGTCTCCAGCATCATGCCTTGTATGTGCCTGAAAAATGGATGAGCAAAAGAGTGAATCAACTAATCAGAAAGGATGTATTATCATACAATAAAAATTATATTGCATCCGGGAAGAATACCATGGTATCAGTCAATCTGAAAGAAAATTGCAAATGCTATTCTAAAGCTAGTATTACACTTTTAGCCTAGTAGAAAGATAATGTTTCTATTATTAAAAGCATTTGTTATTTTATTACCATTATATGAAAACTTTCTTCTTTTATACATTTGTTTATAAATATAGTCAATGTATCCTTTTTCAAAAGTGGAAGTTTCTAAATTGATATTAGTTTCAGATTGACAGTGATTTCTCTATATCCAACTAGTTGGAAATATTTATGTCACATAAACTCAGCTTCAATGATCTGAGTAATGAACAATAAAGTGCTCATTAAATTTTCAAATTATATCCAGCTGTGGGCAAGTGGTAGCCAACAGATTGGAAGATAGAATCAATATTCCAAATAATATTACACAGGAGAAACAGTCTAAAAGAAGAATAACATTTAAATATGACATGCAATAGAGGAGCATAGATAAACTGCACAAATAAAGCAAGGTACAACTGCTTATATGCAAATGTATCAGAAAAGATGTACTATTGGTTATAGCTTTTTTTCAAATTATCTCCTTCTAAGCCCCATATGAAATATCAAATTCTCCAAAAAAAATTTCTATTCCAGTGAAAGATGATCTTTCCTTTATTTGTTCTAATACAGTTTTTCCCCCCTGAGGCAATTGAGGTTAAGTGACTTGCCCAGGGTCACACAGCTAGGGAATGTTAAGTATCTAAGAGCAGATTTGAACTCAGGTCCTCCTGACTTCAGGGCTAGTGCTCTATATACTGCCCCACCTAGCTGCCCACTCTAATACAGTTTTATACATTACTTATGCACTTATCTTTTAATATGTATGTTTGTGTGAGTGAATGTATTACCATCCATATTAGATTGTAATCTCCTTGGGGGCAGTGACTATGTTTAATTTATTAAGGGAGCAATTCTAAGTTTTAGCACAGTGAATTCTAAGTAGTTGCTGCTTAATCCTTCTTTGTGGAGTGATTCAATAAACTAAGTATAAGTTAGGTAGTCCCTTTCATGAATTCTAAATTCATGCCCAACTAGACTTTTAGTTATTCCTAGTCTTCATACTTCATTCCCATCCCAGCCTCCTTTTTTTTGAATTAATATAAGCAATCCTTTAATCCCTGTGTTTTGCAGGAAAATGTCTTTCCTCATCTTAGGTTCTCAAAATCCTTGCTTTTCTTAGAAACTTAGATATTTCTGTTTGTTCTTTTTCTCTATTATGAACATTATTGATTCCCATGCTGACTTGTTTTCCAGTAATTATCAGTGCTCTCATCTTCCTGACATTTTCTCATCCTATACTTATTTGCAAGATATTATAATTTAGTCAATAGACAGGTAGTAACAGGGTCAAGAAGAACTTTGCTCATATTTCATTCTGACATATTTTGCAAAAGTGGCCCCATGAAAGCCATTTAAATTCTCAGTCTTTCCAGAGAAGTTTCTAAGTTTGTAAACTACATAGAAGATGCTGATATTTATTAATAAAAGAAGTTTCTCATAGGAGACTTTCTGCACTTCTCAAATAACAAAATGATCTTAAAAATGAATGTTTATCACTGATAGAAGTATTAGCTCCTTAAGAGCAATTTTTTTTTAATTTTTGATTTTTTAAAAACTGTTGGTAGCTAGCAAAATTTCAGGCATTTAATAAATGTTTGGCAAATTGAATTAAATTATGAAAAACTAAGCCCAAATTTATAATGAATAAAAATATTACTTAAAATTAATAATTTCTCAGACTATAAATAGAGAATGCCTTATAGGTCTGGGAGGGGGAAGGAAAAATTATCTTTACTTATTTATTTGTTTGTTTTGAGTGTTTCTTTTAAAATACACTGCTTATAAATTGGGAAATCATCTTTACTTTTAATGGTTCTGATAAATGGCCTCATTTCTAAAATATATAGAGAATTGCCTCATATTTATAAGAATTCAAGCCACTCTTCAATAGATAAATGGTCAAGGGATATGAACAGACAATTTTCAGATGATGAAATTAAAACCATTTCTAGTCATATGAAAAGGTGCTCCAAATCACTATTGATCAGAGAAATGCAAATTAAGACAACTGAGATATCGTTACACCAGGAAAAAATAATGACGAATGATGGGGGGGTTGTGGGAAAACTGGGACACTGGTACATTGTTGGTGGAATTGTGAACGTATCCAACCATTCTGGAGAACAATTTGGAACTATGTCCAAAAAGTTATCAAACTGTGCATACCCTTTGACCCAGCAGTGTTTCCATTGGGCTTATATCCCAAAGAGATCTTAAAGGAAGGAAAGGGACCCACATGTGTAAGAATATTTGTAGCAGCCCTTTTTGTAGTGACTAGAAACTGGAAGCTGAATGGATGCCCATCCATTGGAGAATGGCTGAATAAGTTATGGTATATGAATGTTATGGAATATTATTGTTCTATAAGAAATGACCAGCAGGATGATTTCAAAGAAGCCTGGAGAGACTTGCATGAACTGATGCTGAGCGAAATGAGCAGAACCAGGAGATCATTATACATGGCAACAAGACTAGATGATGTTCAATTCTGATGGACATGCTGCTCTTCAACAATGAAATGCTTCAAACCAGTTCCAAGTGTTCAGTGAAGAAGGCCATATATACCCAGAGAGAGGGATATGAAATGTGGATCACAACATAACATTTTCATGATATTTATTGATGTTTGCTTGCATTGTGTTTCCTTTCTCAGATTATTTTTCTTGTAGACATGATTTTTCTTGCACAGCAAGATGTGTGGAAATATGCATACATATATTCTATTTGTCAAGTATTTAACATAATTAACATGTAGTGGATGTTCTGCCATCTATGGGAAGGAATGGAGACCAGGGGGGAAAATTTGTAACGGAAAGCTTTGTAAGGGTCAATGTTGGAGGATTATCCATACATATGTTTTTGCAAATAAAAAGCTTTAATAAAAAAAAAAAGGAAAAAAAAGAAAATAGAAGCTTTATGAATCATGTTGGAAGAGGAAAATCAAAGAAAAAGGGGAAAGCCATGGGGGAGATTAAAAAAAAAACAGAAAAAAGTGAACATATCATGTGTTGATTTATATGCAGTCTCCCTAGTTCCTTTTCTGGATGCAGATAGTATTTGCTATCCAAGATTTATTAGGATTGCTTTGAGTCACTGAACCACTTTCATAGTTGATCATAACATATTATCATTGTTATTTTGTACAATGTACTTTTGATTCTGCTTGTTTAGCTCAGCATTAGGTCAAGTAAATTTTTCCAGGCCTTCGTAAAATCAGCTTGTTCATCATCTTTTACTGAATAAGGATATTCTCTTGTCTTAATATACCACAATTTATTCAGCCATTCCCCAATTGATGGACATCTACTCATTTTCCAATTCTTTTCTACCACAAAAAGAGTTGCTACAAACATTTTTGCACATGTGAGTTCTTTACCATCCTTTAAGATTTCCTAGGTATACAGACTTAATGGTGACATTGCTGGTTCAAAGGGTATCCACAGTTTTGTAGCCCTTTGGACATAGCTCCAGATTGCTCTCCAGGAGGATTGGATCATTTCACAACTCCACCATCAATGCATTAGCATCCTAGTTTTCCCACATCCTCTCCAATATTTATCACTATTTTTTCTGTCATCTTAATCAATCTTAAAAGTGTGAGATGGTGTCTCAGAGCATCTTAGAGCATCTCAGATGTCTCAGAAGCAAGGAAGTGCTCAGTAAGGCACAGTTTTATAGCCCTTTGGACATAGTTCCAAATTGCTGTCCAGAATGATTGGATCATTTCAAAACTCCACAAATAATGCTTTAGTATCTCAGTTTTCCACATCTCCTCCTACATTTATCATTATCTTTTCCTATCATCTTAGATAATCTGAGATATGTAAAGTGGTACATCAACTTGTTTTAATTTGCATTTCTTTAATCAATAGTGATTTAGAACTTTTTTTCATATAGATGACTTTAATTTCATCATCTGAAAATTGTGTGTTCTTATCTTTTGACCATTTTTCAATTGGGGAATGATATATTTTTATAAATATGACAGAGTTCTTCATATATTTTAGAAATGATACCTTATCAGAAATGCTGGCTGTAAAGATTTTCCCCCAGCTTTGTACTTTCTTTTGAATCTTTTTTCTATGTGTTTTGTTTGTGCAAAAACTTTTTAGTTTAACATAATAAAAAGGAATGTTAGTCTTGAGATCTCCACAAGAAAATAAGGAATAAAAAGATATGGAAATGACTTCAAAACATTCTAGTGAGAGAATATGATTTTTGTTTTACATTAGAAATATATAAAGTACTGAGATACAAATGTTTAAGGCACCCTGACTGATAGATTTTATGATATTTATCATAAATATATCCATATCAGAATGTCAATATGTTACAAGAAAAGAATTCAAAATCTCATAATATTGCTATTTAAAATGATCTTTCAATGATTTGGGCTTCCATGATTTTTTTAACTTCAAAATTTTAGTTCCATTAAAAATATGTCATCTCAATTTTCAGATGATGAAATTAAAACCATTTCTAGTCATATGAAAAGTTGCTCCAAATCACTATTGATCAGAGAAATGCAAATTAAGACAACTCTGAGGTACCAGTATACACCTGTCAGATTGGCTAAAATGACAGGAAAAGATAACGATGAATGTTGGAGGGGATGTGGGAAAACTGGGACACTAATACATTGTTGGTGGAATTATGAACGGATTCAATCATTCTGGAGAGTAATTTGGAGCTATGCTCAAAAAGTTATCAAACGGTGCATACCCTTTGACCCAGCAGTGTTTCTATTGGGCCTGTATCCCAAAGAGATCTTAAAGGAGGGAAAGGGACCCATATGTGCAAGAATGTTTGTGGCAGCCCTTTTTTGTAGTGGCAAGAAACTGGAAACTGAATAGATGTCCTTCAATTGGAGAATGGCTGAATAAATTATGATATATGAATGTTATGGAATATTATTGCTCTGTAAGAAACGACCAGCAGGACGATTTCAGAGAGGCCTGGAGAGACTTGCATGAACTGATGCTGAGTGAAACAAGCAGAACCAGGAGGTCATTATACACAGCAACAACAATATTACATGATGATCAATTCTGATGGACATGGCTCTCTGCAACAAAGAATTGTCTCAAACCAGTTCCAATTGTTCACTGAAGAATACCATATACACACAGAGAGAGGGATATGAAATATGGACCACAACATAACATTTTCATGCTTTCTATTGATATTTGCTTGCATTCTGTTTCCTTTCTCTGATTTTCTTTTTTTTTTTCTTGTAGATAGGATTTTTCTTGCACAACTTGTCAAGTATTTCAACATTATTAACATGTAGTGGACTTCCTGCCATCTAGGGGAGGGGAGGGGACTGGGGGTAAAATTTGTAATCAATGCTGGGGAACTACCCATACATATGTTATACAAATAAAAAGCTTTAATAAAAAAAAGAATTTGGCTCAAGGTGGGGGAAGAGCTGTTTATGATCACATAATAAATCTTTTCTTTCTCACAAAAAAAATAAAAATAAAAAAATAAAAATATGTCATCTGCCAAAAATCTATGTTTCATGTGAACAATCTTATTCATAAATATGACTCAGAGATAACTAAGTTATATTCTTATGCCAAATTAAATGTCATGTAAGACATTTTATAAGTGATTCATGTTAAAGAAAAATAAATGAATAAATAAATAATACTGAATTAATGCCATTAATTTACAATATTCCCCTCAAAACAGAATCTGAAACTTTATACTGGTGACAAATAAAAATTAATCTGGGCTCATTTCCCAGAAAAGATGTCACAGGCAAATATATAAGAGGAAAAAAGAGGGGAGGAAATGAAAGAAAATTTCTGAAGACAGTTGGAGAGAGGACAGAGGCTAAAAAATTGTCATTTTTTAAAAAGAAACATATAATGATTGTGTACTTGTTGCTAGCTTATTGAGGACTTTGACCAGAGACTTCAGGAAATAAATCGTTAGATATAGTTGGTGAAATGACCTACTGAGAAAGAAAACAAAATTCCATTTGGGTGACAGAAGTGTTTAAAATCAAAGGGTACTTTAGAAACCAAAACATTGTTTTCACATAATTCTCCATGGTGACAATATATAAATAAGTGAATAAACAAATAGCTTACATCTATGATTTTGCCTTCCTAGTTAAATGGATACTTGCCATGCTTCTGCAGGCCATACTGCCTTCACATTAGGGCATCTAACAATCACTTGACAAATATCCACAATGTCCCAGTAAACAAATAATTTATATCTGACTAAAAAGAAACTCAGGTAGCTATATAGCATAGTGGAAAGAGTGTCAAGCCTGAGAACAGGAAGCCTCATCTTGAATTCTTAGAGTCCTTAGACTCCTACTAGCTCTGAGAACCTGGGAAAGTCTCTGAAGTCTACTTGTCTCAGGTCCTGCTCTGTAAAATAATCTGGAGAAGAAAGTGCCAAGCCTTTACAGTATCTTCGCCAAGAAAAATCCTAAATGGGATCATGAAGAGTCAGACACCATTGAAATGGCTGAACAGCCACAAAGAGCAATTTACCACTTAGTAATGGAGCATAGCAAATACAAGGACCCTATGCTGTATTAAAACATAAAATAGAGTCATGTGATGGATTCAAAAAAAGCAAGACGATAACTCGAAAATGTTAATTATTGTGGTCTTCTTTAAAACTTTCAACTCTACATATTTACATTTTTATTTAATATTGCCATTGGTAGAGAAAACATGGAACTATCTAAAGAAACAATGATTATACAGGAATAGGTTCAGTAGGCTCACATTTGTTGCAGGAATAGCACAAATGTATCTTTTCATTAATATCCATCTTTTTCATCACTGCTTACATTCATGTACACAGTACTTGCTATTCTATGCTATACTTTGAGGTCTTTTACCTTGTAGAATATAATATTCCATTTCTTTATGCTATTACTCTTGGCTATATAATATATGCATATGATTTGAATTTTATTTCTTTTACATTTTAGTCTTTTCCTAGTTGCTTGCAAAATCTGATTTTTCTCATTGAAATTATTAACTTGGAGCAGGTAGGTGGCACAATGGATAGGGCATCAGTCCTGAAGTCAGGAGGACCTGAGTTCAAATCTGGCCTCAGATACTTAACACTTCCTAGCTCTGTGAACCTGGGCAAGTCACTTAAGCCCAATTGCCTCAGCAAAAAAAAAAAAAAAAAAAAAAAAGTAAGAAAAATAAATTACTGATCTTAAATATGTGATAATGAATTTCAAAAGAACAGATATATTATTTTTCTATTTTGTTTCTCTTCTCCTAAAGATCTATATAATTTACTTATTTATACTTTATTATTTTTATTCATAAGTCCCATGTAGTTTTCTTCTATTTTCCCCCTGCATTCTTCTGTTCAGGTTTTATTTTTTTTATAGAAAACACTGTCTTCTGAGAGATTTATGATCCTTAAGTTATTTTTCTATATTGTGTCATCAAAGTATATTGCTTTGATTTGTGTGGATTCCTTATGCTCCTTTAAGGATGGTGACTTTTGCTTGAATTCTGGCCAATTTTCTTTTACTTCAGTTAATTTTTTATTCTGAATCTGTTAGTCTCTACATTTACTTATTTAGAGAAATACTTCATTGTCATTTCATTTTTAACTAATTTGCTGTTTTTCTTTTTATCCTTTTAAGAAGTAGGTTTTCAAGTAATAAGCATTTATTTATTTCTATTCTATTTTTTAAAGAAATAAACACTAAGCAATCTTACATAGATAAGTGAAACACATTCTTGCATTGTGTCCAAAATTATTTGTGTCTTTCCACATCTTGAGTAAATCACCATTCTTCGGGGGAGGAGGGGGAGATTATATAGTACATCTCATTATTAGTTCTCTGTAATTTTTGTTCTTCAGTTTGCATTTTTCAGATTTTAAAAATTCTTCTTATTTATTTTATTGTGAAATGTCATTGTTCAAATTGTTCTCTTTATTTTTCTCATATCACTTCCCATAAGTTTATACACATCTTTCCAACCATCTCAGAAATCATCTCTCATTGTTTTTTATAGTACAATAATATATTATTTTCATATAACATAATTTCTTCTTCCATGTTTGTAGTTCTGAGTTCTAATCTAGGTTCATTGCAAATTTTCTTTCTTTAATATTTTTTTTAATTGTGAACAATTGTGTAGCATTTTTGCTATTGTAACATGCTTTTTGGAATTCTGTAAAATCTTATGTTTAATCAGATTTATTTTTTCACTTCTGTCTATTTTATATTTTTAAGAGTTTTTTGTTTAGAGAAATTTTTCATCCTCCCACCTAGCATCGTGATCCTCTTTGTTGCTTTGATTTTGGACTCTTATTTAGTCTGTTTTTTTCCTTCTTGAAATCTTTTTGTCTCAAATCGTTGTGATATTCCTTTGTGGCTCATAGCATTGCCTTTCCCCTTTCTCATTGCCTATGGACACATACCTAAGATTGGGAAGCAAAGCCTGAGTCTTCTTTTATTTTGGAATATCCCACCAAAATTTGGGAGTCAAAATAGTTTCCAACTATATCTGAGTCCCCTTTTCTTCAAGCTTATTACATGGCCTTTTGCAGTGGCATAGTGCTTCAACTCAATTTTCTATTTTCATCTGTCCCTTTTTACATAATAGGAGAATGATAAAAGCTCCTTCAGAGAGAATCTCTATAACCTAGGATTTCCCTAACCTGGGACTGGGTTCTAATCAAAAGGTAACAAGTTTGCAATATATCTTACCCCCTCCCATTTCAGCTTAATTTAGCTGAACAAAGTTATATTTGCCAAGATTATATTAGTTATAATATTTCAAGTTAGCTTATCATAGACTCATATTGACTTGCAGAAGAGAGATATGAAAGCAGGGGAGGTTGTTGAGTGATGTGTTTGAATGCTTAGAAATCTGTACTATTAATTTTTTCTTTGTTTTAATTTTCTCAGAGTTTCATTTTCTTTCTACTATAGATTTAGCTTCAATTAGTTTACATTTGGTACATCCTTTTTTTTTTTGAGAGGGATGGATTGATGAAGTGTTGTTTGGATAAAATGATTAATCATTCATCTTGACAGTCACATGACCCATCTCCTCTATCAATTAGCCCATTTTGTAAATGATTCATTAAAATCCTAGAAGAAAAATGCATAACAAAGGTACACACACATACACACACACAAAATAGCATCCACATAAAATCTTAGAAAAACTAAATTCAGAGATGAACTTGGGCTTGCAAACAAGCCAATTGATTTTTAAAAGGGGAGTAGGGGCACTTCTCATACTTTGACATACCAGTTTTTTTTTAATATTCCCATCATCTGCCTCCTATACGCTAACTCATCTGCTGCTAAATAGAAACAACAATAACAACAACAAAAACCCTGAGTTTGAGTCTGCTGATATTAGACAATACAACTTAGCTCTCAGTACAGCAAAAGGTTTTTGCTTTTCTTGTTTTGCTCAACCCTATTTTGTTTAACCCTGTTTCTAATGGTTTCATCAAAGTTTGTTACAAACATTTTCTTTTTGCCTCAAGTTTACCATGCAAATAAATAAGAAAACAAAGTACATTTCTGTGAATTTCCTCTTTTGTTCTTCAGAAATCATAAATGTCATCACACCCTCATGTCAATTCCTCTTCTTTTACTCTAATACTTCTTGATGAGGTAGGCTCTCTCCTTAACAAAGTCAATCACCATTTGTATGTGCCCTGGATCATATGTCTTCCCTTTCTTTATAGAAGATTAACATGTAGGTTATCCCATTTCTGCCTCTAATGTTATACTCCCTTCTATCCTTTGTTTTTTTTCCTTGTTATCTACAAACATCAAACTTAAATATCCTTAAAAGAAAAAAAAGCAAACAAATAAAAACCAAAACACCACTAGAGATCTGCATTTATTTAAATTATGTTATATCACTCTTCCCTTTCTTATCAACATTGGAGGGGGAGAAGGGGAAAGATATCCATATTTATTTCATTTAGTTGGCTGGGATTTATTGCATACTTAATATGTTCCATATTATATACTAACCCTGAGAATACAACGAGAAGCAGAAATATTGTACAGCTCCCCTCAAGGATCTCAAATTCTATTGGAGGAGATAACATGAAAAAAAATTAAATAAATAAATGAGCATAACGATACATATTAGATGTCTACATTGTAACGTAAATTAATGTCAAATGGAAGGAATACTGGGGGGAGGTCCAAAAAGGCCCCTGCAGAATGTGGACATAGAAGACGTAAGGTGAAATGTAACCACAAGTACTAACACATGACCTTGGACAAATTACTTAATTTCTGTGTGCGTAAGTTTCCTCAACTGTAAAATGGAAGAATTAATTATAACTTCTGCTTGAGGTTGCTTTGAGGATCAAATAAGATAATAATAGTAAAGTGTTTAGCAGCATAACTGACACATGAATATATGCTTAACAAATTATTCTTGTTTGGCTAATCTTTTGATTGTTTCCATCAAGTACTGTCTCCCTCACTGACTTTACATCAAAATGACTTTACTGTCTCAATTACCTAAATTCAAAGTTTTGAATTTCACCATTGATTTTTCCTGCCTGCTTACTTCATCTGTCTGATCATTTATCAATCTCTGCTGATTTTTTCATTCATTGTTACACACCAAAATTCCTACCTAGGTCCTTATTATTCCCCAACAAGATTATTCTTAAAAAACAAAACAAAACAAAACAAAACAAAGCAAAACAAAACAGAATCTTCCTCTTTTCAGTCATCCACTTAAAGAATCTCTGACTTTCTCTCTCAGAGAAGTGTTAAATCATCTTCACCAAAGACTAATTATTTTATGTTCTGTCTAGCCCCTAAGCTTTTAGTGATTTTTTTTCCATCACCTACATAACAAAATCAAAACTTGCACTTTTTCAGCTCAACCTGCCTTCACAAATATATTTCCCAATATGATCCTACTTGGTGTTTCATTACCCCTCAAACAAATCTGGCACACTCCATGCCATTAACTCAGCCAGAATCATTCTCTTTTTTGTCTCCTTTCTTTTCAAAGTTCAATATGAGTGCCACTTATTTCAAAAGTCCTCTTCTGATTCCATTGGTAGTAATTTCTATATCCCTTTACTACTTATATCTTATTTTTTTCTATATCATAAATTTCCTTGTCATTGAACATGTTGTACTTCCTTAGTAGAAATTAATCTCCTTGAAAGTATGCATAGTGTTATTTTTGTATTTATATTTCTAGGACCTTGTAAATTTTGTCCATACTTGCTACTTAAGAGAAACCTCTGATTAATTAGTAAGTAGATCCATATTTTGCTCATAAAACCTGCTTAAACTTTACCTTTTCCATGACTACTCCAGCTCTCAGCTCTCTTACTTTGAGGAGGATCAGAAGACAATATACATAGCCTTTTTATGTGTAGATAGAAAGCAAATATGAGGTATTATTTTTACTTCCCCCAACTAATTACTCATATACCAAATGAAAAATTTTGTCACTTAATAATTTATTTTTTCTCCCTTCCAAAAGGAGTCATAACCTTATTGAAAGTAAATGCAATTAAACAATGTCCTTCACATAATGAGTATTTAATAAACCATTGCTGAATAGTGATAAATGAGCACAAAGAATTTTATCTCCCTAGCTAAGCCTCAGCAATTCATAAGATGATTTCTTGGCAGTGTTTTATCTCATTCCTTTAGCAGTAAGTATGGTAAATATTGAAAATGAATTACATATTGGTGTATATATATACATATATGTATATGTATGTATATATATATATATGAATAAAAGTCCAGGACTAGATTTTATTGTTTTATTTTTTCTGGTTATACATATATATTAACTTTTTAAACACATTTTTATGAATCATGTTGGGAAAGAAAAATCAGAACAAAAAGGAAAAACCTGGAGAAAAGAAAAAGACAGAAAAAGTAGTTAACAGCATGTGTTGATTTACATTCAGTCTCTTTAGTTTATTTTTCTGGATACAGATAGTATTTTCTATCTAAAGTTTATTGGAATTGCCTTGACTCACTGAATGACTGAGAACTGTGTTTCATAGTTTATTGTCCCACAATCTTACTGTAAATGTGTATAATATATTCTTGGTTCTGCTTGTCTCCCTTAGCATCACTTTATGTAATGTTTTCCAAGCCTTTCTAAAATCAGCTTGTTCATAATTGTAATGTGTTTTCTAGAGACCTCATGCTGGGTTGCCAAAATATACTGTCTGGACTAGCTCTCTGGAGGATCTTAGAACCAGCCAGAGTTCTTGGTCTTAGTGGAGGAGTGATGAGGCTGAGACTCCCATGGATGGAAGAATGAAAGTCCTTAGGAAAGATGCAAACCAGACATTGTCAGCAGGTTCCCTCTGGACTGAAGGGTCTTATACTTCACCCAGAGTTCCCTCACTATCTATGGCCCTTTACATATAATTTTTATAGAACAATAATAACCAATTACTTTATATACCACAAATTAGGCAGCAATTTCCCATTTGATGGGCATCTACTCATTTTCCAATTCTTTGCTACCACAAAAAGACCCGCTGTAAACATTTTTTTCACATGTGAGTCCTTTTCCATCATTTATGATTTCTTTGGTATACAGACCTAATGGTGACACTGCTAGTTCAAAGGATATGCACAGTCCTATAGCTCTTTGAGCATAGTTCCAAATTGTTCTCCAAAATGTTTGGATCATTTAACAACTCCAGCAACAGTACATTAGTGTTCTCCCACATTCTCTCCAACATGTGTCATTTTTTTTCTGTCATCTTAGACAATCTGAGGGAAGTTAGGTGGTACCTCGGAGTAATTTTAATTTGCATTTCTCTAACCAATAGTGATTTAGAAGATTTTTTATGACTATAGATGGCTTTAATTTCATCATGTTAAAATTATTTCGTTATATCCCTTGACCATTTATGAATTTGGGAATGACTTGTATTCTTATAAATTTGACACAGTTCTTTATATATTTTAGAAATGATACCTTTATCAGAAACATTGGCTAAAATATTTTCCTCCAGCTTTTAATCTTGTTTGTATTAGTTTTGTTTGTATAATTTTTTTTAAATTTAACGTAATCAAAATTGTCCATTTTGCATCCAGTATCTGGCTTAATGTCTTCTCTAAGAATTTGATTGTTCCACCACTTGGTGCATATACACTTAGCATCATTATTACTTCATTGTTTATGGTACCCTTTAACAAGATGTAGTTTATTTCCTTAGGTCTTTTAATTAGCTCTATTTTTGCTTTCACTTTATCAAAGATCAGAATTACTACATTTGCTTTTTTTTTTTGCTTCTGCTGAAGATAATAAATTCTGCTCCAGACTTTTACTATTTTTCTGTATCCGTTTCAAATATATAACATCTATGGTAAACAACATATTATAGGATTCTGTTTTTTAATCTGCTCTGCTATTCACTTCCATTTTATGGGAGAGTTCATCTGATTCACATTCACAATTATGATTACCAACTCTGCATTTTCCTCCATCCTATTTTCCCCCATCTATGTTTTTGTTCCTCTCCCTACCTTGTTTGTTCTTAGTAGTGTTTTGTTTTTGATCCACCTTGCCTTCTATCTGCTCTACCTTCTATCACTCCTTCTCCCTTCTTTTACCCCTTTCTCCTAGTGTTTCTGTCCTCCCTTCTATCCAGTCCTTCCATTTTCTATTTCCCTTTCTCCTCCTACTTCTTCATAGGGGAAAATAAATTTCTATACTCAAATGAATAATTACATTTTTTACTCTTTGAGCCAAAACTGTTGAGATTAAACTTCAGACAATGCTCATCCTCCTCCTTTCCTTCCCTCTATTATTTTCAGGTCTTTTGTGCCTCTTCATGTAATCCAATTTGTCCCATTAAACCTCCCCTTTCCTCTTCTCCCAGAACATTCCTTTTTTGACCCTTTTTTCTTTGGTATCATTACATCAGAATCCATTCACAACTACACCCTCTGTCCATGTGATGCCCCCTCCAACTGCCCCAATAATAGAGACAATTCTCAAGAATTACAGATATTATTTTCCCATATAAAGTTATGAACAGTTTAACCACTAAATAATATGTATTTTTCCCATTAAACATTCTATGCTTCTCTTAAGTCCTGTGTTTGAAAATGGTATTTCCTATTTAGTTCTGATTTTTTTCAATAGAAGTGAATGAAAATCTTTTACTTCATTGAAGATCTATGGCCTCCACTGAAAGATAATATTCACTCAGTCTCACAGGGTAATTAATTCTTGGTTATAATGCCAAGTTCTTTGTCTTAAAGAATATGGTATTTCATACCTTCAACTCTTTATGATAGATACTGCCAGAATTTGGCTAATCCTGTCTGTTGCTCCTTGATATTTTAATTTCTTTTGTCTGGCAGTTTGCAGTACTTTTTTCTTGAGAATATACTGCAGGAGTTTTGCAACAATGTTCCTTGGGGTTTTCCTAGTGCGGTCTCTTTCTGGAGGTGATTGATGAATTCTTTTAATGACCATTTCCCTCTTTGAGTCTAGTATATCAGGACAGTTTTCCTTTATGATCTCTTATATAATGCTATCCAGGCTCTTTTTTTCTGATCATGTCCTTCAGGTAGACCAATAATTTTTAAATTGTCTCTCCTGGATCTGTTTTCCAAGGTTGGCTGCTTTGCCTGTGAGATATTTTGCATTTTTTCCCATTTTGGGTTTTTTTTTAGTTTGATTGATTCTTGCTGTCTTATAGAGTCATTAGCTTTAATTTCACAGTTGTAGATTTTAATGAGTGATTTTCTTCAATTATCTTTTGTATCTTTTTTTTTCCTTTGATTAATTCTACTTTTCAAAGTGTTTTTTTTTGGTGCATTTTTTCCCTTTGGCCTATTGTGTTTTTTAATGACTTGCTTTCTTCAGTGTTTTTTTTTTTTTTGTTAGTTTGTTTGTTTGTTTTGGTTTGGTTTTTGGTTTTTTTTTTTTTTGTATTTAGCCAATTTTATTTCTTTAAGGCATTGCTTTCTTTTGTCAAGCTATTGATTCTTCAAATACCCCTCATTTCTTTTTTTAATTTTTTCTTCTACCCTCTTATTTTTATTTTACAATGTTTTATTAGCACTTCCAAGAAGCTTCTCTGAGCTTGAAACCAATTCATATCACTCTTTATGATTCCCTCTAAGGACATTTTGTCCTTGCCTGAATTGGTATTTTTGAGTTCCCACTTACCATACCAGATTTTTTTTTTTGGTCAAAGTTCTTTTCTGTTTCTTGTTTGTTTTCTTTTCTTCTCTTTTGTATTTCCTCTTTTGTGACTTTTAAAGTCAAGTTCTGCTCTTGGGGCAAAGGGATACTGTCCCAAGCTTCCTGTGCAGTTCTGAGCCCTTGCTTTGAGTACAGGGACCCCTTGGGTTTGTTCTGCTCACAGCACAGAGTAGCTTTACCTACTTTTTCCAGGAATCAGTCTGGTTTCCCAGAATTTGCCTTCTGAGGTGGGACTGGAGGCTGCCCCACTGGTCTGCTCTTCTACTTATCAGGGGCCACTGGTTTCATTTGGTGATCTGCTTGATTAAAACTCTCTCAATGACTTTTCCAGACTCTGTCTGAGCTGGATTGACCACCTCTTTCACTTCAATGAAAGTCCTTTCTTGAAGTCCTTCTAATCTATCCTGAGCTGCAGAGTGGCTTCATTCCATGAAACTCTATTCAGAGGCTAGGTTTCATGTGGTTTTCTATGGAATCTTAGTGAGTTCAAGCAGCTTCCTGGCTTCAATTTGCCATTGTGACTCTGCTCAATGTGCACCAATTTTTTTCTGCTTCCATATGATCACTAGTAAATTTGAGATTGAAGTTAGAAAAGTCTATTAATTAAATATTATAAAATGGATAAGACATTTAAATACAATTTTAAATTCTAATTATTAAATGGATAAACATATACTTTAATTTCATAACCAATACCATTATTTTAAAAGGATAAATTTTCAACTTTTTCTATATTTGGTAACATATTCTCTCCATAATTTTTTATTTTTATCTTAGTTTTTTTTCTCTTCTACGGTTTTCCAATATAGAAATTTGTGAAAGCTAGAGAAAATATTTGAAAACTGATAATTTCAGATAAATTATTTATAAATTTATAATTGTATGATGTTCTATGATTTGAAACCATCATTTCAAGAGCTTTGATTAATGTTTTAACCTGTAACATTCTTACATTGTTTATGAAAGGGGCATAATTTCACATAATAAATCAACAAATGAATAATGTTCCATACATAACATTTAGTATAATTACAGATCTTTATTATTTTGTGTTTTTAAGTAAATTTTCATCCTCACAGTGACAGCGATTTCACTGTGCAATATTCCAAGCATTTATATCCATCTCTTTCCAAGAAGTACTTGAAATTTATAACACCCTTTGGTCATTCCTGCCTATTTAGTGGGCATGAAATTATTTATTTGGATTTTCCTTTCCTATTAACAATAATTTAGGCATATTTTTTATTATAGTTGTAATTAGTTTGTAATTCTTTTGAAAATTATTAATACCATTTTACACTTCAGTTATTGGGCAGTGGCATTTTGTTTTATATTTTCATTATATTGTTATATATCTTGGATATTAAAACATATTGAAACATTTAATAAAAGTATTTTACTAGTTAGCTAAATATATATATATTCAATTATTATTAATTACATTTTTATTAAAGTTTCTTGATTTTATGTAATTGAAATAATCTATTGTATATGTCTTTAATAATTACTTCTTTCCCTTATTTGTTTAAGAGATCACCCCCTTGACAGTGTGAAAGTTGTTTGATCTCATAAACTTCTAAGTTTTAAAGATATGACCTTTAATATTTGGGATCCATCTTAAATATTTTATTTTATATGATGAAATGATTTCATAAAAGTAATTTTTAAAATTTTCCTAAAACTAATTTCTAAATGTTTATGTTAATTTTTTTCCAGTAAATATTGTCACATAGGGATTTGTTATCTTTGAAATCTGTGCTTTGCAGTATATTATATACTGAAATATTTCTTTCATTAGTTTTTGCTTTTTGTATAAATTGCTCTTTTTTGTCTTATGAACTAAAACCAAATAGTTTTTTATGATTTTTCCTTTGTAATGTAGCTTGATATCTTTTCATTTTTTTCATATTTTATTGTTTTCCATTAATAACCCAAAGTTTTTCTTCCTCCAATGATTTTTTAACTTTTTAAAATTCTATAATGTATTTTCTACTTTGATATGGATAGCAATAATGTATAAATTAATTCATTATTATTCAGCATTGACATCACACCTAATGAAAAACATAGGAAGGGGTAACATCAAAGGTGAATGCAACTTTGTTGGACTTAGTAAGATTAAAGAGAATTTACCTCAGGGACTAGAGTGAAGCAGCAGATTATAAGGGATGATATCATTAGGTTGTAAGAAAAGGAGGAGTAAAAATTAAATGCCGCATATTTTTTTCAGTAAAGTATTTTTTTTTCAGCTGAAAAGATAGGGTAGAAAAGTTACATGACTAGCATGAGAAAAGGAGGTTTAAAACAATTGCTATGGAACATTAATTTATATATGAAAAAGGGACATGGTATTGCATAACAAAATTGTAGTGATCCTAATCAACATGTTTTTGTTGTTGTTATTTGTTCCTGTGTGTTTGTTTTTAGTGTGTGTGTGTGTGTGTGTGTGTTTGTTTTTAGTTTTCTCCAAGTCCATTTAGTACATGAGAATGTGAATGAAGGAGATGAATGGTAAACATAATCACCATTATGATTGAAATTTAACAAGGTTAAGATTTGAGAGTTAACAAGGTACAGTTGGTGATAGTAAAAGAGAATAAGGAACTTAAGGAAAAGATAGTAAAGAATTGCTTCACAAAGGGGCTAAAACCGAAAAGGAAGAGGAGAAAGTAATTAATATAGTATCGATGACCTAAGAAAGTAATGAGATCTAGAGGAATTGAAGTTCATGGTGACAGCTATGAATAGTTTTATAAGAAATATGCAGACGATGAGAGGTAAATATTAAACATTAAAATAGAATAAAATAATTTATAAATTTTTGGACATAAAAGTGAAACACTTGTTGGTTATTATAAAGTAATTATAAATTTATGAAATCTCATCACTATCATAAAATTATAAATATGTTATAATATCAAGGTCAGGT
The DNA here is from genome assembly GCA_023553655.1 of Myrmecobius fasciatus. Lineage (NCBI taxonomy): Eukaryota > Metazoa > Chordata > Mammalia > Dasyuromorphia > Myrmecobiidae > Myrmecobius > Myrmecobius fasciatus. The sequence goes on along the minus strand of JAJPUD010016226.1, from coordinate 14,186 downwards.
CATCAAATTTGAGCAGATTAAGGTACTGAGAAGGTAGAGTATTTGAAGAAACATCAAATTTCCAAACAAAAGAAATTTCATGTTTTCCCATATTAGATTTCTCCTTTCATACATCCTTTTCTATGTGACATATCTTGCAGATTGGCTAATGTTTTTTTCTTATCTCGTCTATACTCAGAGATAAATTTTCCCAATTCTTTCCATTGAAGAATTAATGTTGAGTAGAATAGGGTTTGTCTTTTAAACCAGTGAAATTGATATAGTGTTTATTGAGAATACATTTATTTCAGTAGCAGTAGTTCTAAATCTACCTTACTTCAATATTATCTACCATATCTCCATGCATACTGCCCACAAAGAACTTGTAAAATAATTTGCCAAATTCCTGAGTGAGACAAAGGCATGACATTTTAAATAAAATCGTCCTATCTACATATTTATTAACCATGTAACCAGGCTGAAGTAATTTTTCCCTGATGAACCTATTTTGGTTCATAGTGATCATCATTTTAAGAGCTCTAAATTTAATTTACTTCAAGTTAACATGTATTTATTGTTCAATGCTTAGGTGCTAGGCAAAGTGCCAGTTGTTGAAGATGAAGCAAAAAAAAAAAAAAGCTAATTTTCTGCTGAAAGAAAAAGAAATATGTATGCAGATCAGATGTCATCTTACCAATATTTAAAATTTTTGCTGCAAACTCAGCTTATACTTAAAAATAATCATGTTTTCATTTTAATTTTCTTTACATTTGCATATTTAAGTCATCCAATTTAGGTGGACAAACCGTTTCCTGGGTATATTTTTTAATGTGGTATTTTTTGCTTCTTTATGTTAAAAAAAAGAAAGAAAGAAAAAAAAAAGAAACCTTTCTCTGGGGCATGTAGAGCAAGGTATATTTTGGAACAAAATAAGAACTTTCTAATAATCTGAGCATCCAAAGACAGAATATTTTGACAACAGGGAGTGAGGTAATTGTCATTAGGAGAGTTTACAAATACATTAAATGTTCATTTCTCAGGTTCATGAATAAATAATTGGTGTATTAGGCGTTGGCATTGGAATTGAGGACCTTTAAAGTTCCTTTTCAATTAAAATATTCAGTGATTCTGACATGAAATAAAATAACACAGTAAAAATGTTCAGTGAGCTGTAGTTTCATCATTTAAAGCTATTTGTTGAGTCAGCAGGAACAGAAACACTACTCCTACTATAATTTTAAAAATTCAATTTTATGATTTCAGCAAAACTATAATAAAATAGCATATTTTCAGCAAGAATTATAAGACTATTTTCATTGGTTCCTTAACCTTTTTATAAGCTGATTTGACAGAAAATGAAAACTGGAATAATGGAGAGTAGGGGGAAGCTATAGCAGAAGACTTAGTTAAAATCAAAGACTTTGATTACTTTTCACAATATGCTCTATGCATACTTTAAAACTGGTTTTGAAATTCAGAAGTAATTCTTTCCCATGTAAAAAAATGATATACATGATTAAACTTGACTTTTTAATCTTAAAAAAAAAACAAAAACAAATGATCTAAACATAATACCTTATTTGTAAGCCATGAGAGCTGACTATTAACTGAAGGCGAGATAATGTGACATTTTATTACAAAATAACTGCAGGGTTTCCTATTTTGATGGAAAATATGAACACTTTAAATACATTGCTTATTTGACTATATTATTTAGTATGTGGCCTATATTTCTAGAAAAGAGAGGGAGGCAGTGAACAATCTGCCAAAGCAATTTTATTTATGCCAAGTATGAGCTGGATTTGGGACTATGTTAAAAAAAGAACAATGTTTCTGTTAAGAGTTGTCTACATTTATCTCCAAGGATGGTGAAGCATAGTCAATTTCACCACAGAAGTGGATAAAGGAAGTGGCCATTGTTTCATATAGATATGAAGTGGAACTGGAGCAAAGTGGCAAAGTACAAGGTTTGCTATCATTATTATTTTGTCATGAAGTATTTTAAAGGCTATTCTATCAATCACATTACCTGAATCAGATAATGTGAAAATCCATTATTTGCAAAATTTTATTTCTGTAAGCCCTTGAACTATATCAATGAGTAATGACATTTTGGTTATATCTTTAATGAAAATTGATTTATATATACATACATACACACACACACACACACGTGTGTGTATGTGTATAAAGTTGAGCTGCCTATTGCAAAAAAATAATCAACCTGGGTAGGAAGATAAAATCTTTATCATATAGTGAAGAAAATACCCAACATGTAGTCAGATAATAATTGTTAGTGTTGGATTTCAGATTTATAATAACGCTGTAGTTGTGAGTAAGTTACCCAAATTCTCTTCACATTTTTTCCCTCATCTTGAAATGGGAATAATATTTCTACTAAATAACTAATAAGCTTATGATAAATAGGCACTTTATAAATTGTAAATATTCATAAGTATATATATATATATACATATATATATATATGTATATATATGTATATATATATATATATATGTGGTGGCACAATGGATAGAAATCTGAGCCTGGAATCAGGAAATCTCATTTTCATGAGTTCAAATCTGGGCTTGGATTCTTAGTACTTGTAACCCTGTTTTCCTCAGTTTCTGTAAAATAAGCTAAAAAAGGAATTGCCAACCGCATCTGTATGTTTGCCAAAGAAACCGCAAATGGGGTCATGAAGAATCAAACTTGAGTGAAATAACAGAGCAACAACCACAACAAAAATACACATACATGCAGTTATTCTTATTATTCATTCTTCAAATTATATATAAATAAAAAAGAATGAAAGAAAATTTCCATGAAAATAGGTATTTTAACAGTTTTTTTAAATATAAGTGAAAATCTAAAGTACTATTGACAGTTTTTGTTTGTTTTAAGTGATGGGAAAATGTTTATTGCAATAATCAGATTTAGAAAGGCAACGATAAAAATGAAAATTTGAAATTACCTCTAGGTAGAATAATTGTAAGTACTTAATCTTATTTTCCTTGATAGTGAAACTATGACATATAACTAAGAGGATTAAAGGTAGAAAGAAAAAAAATAAGTAATTAAAATGAATATTCAAAAGTAAATGCTTTTCAAAGCCAGGTATTTGGTAACTTAACCTTTCCATTTTTTCTCTTATTGTTGAACTTGACCACCCTATTATTAAAACACCTCAACCTTATAACCATAGAAATCAACTAATTGGCACAATTATAATATTTCTATTGGTGATTTTTTTCCTAAGTTTTATTTGTCACCCTCACTAATTTTCTCCCATCCAGGGAAGGGGTTTCCATATTGATTTATTAACTCACATATAATACAATTTTGTCCCATTTCCCTGATGCAAAGAACATTTTCACTCTTATATAATCTGTTTTAGAGGCTTATTTGAGTCTCCAAGTCTGGGTCACACAATAGTCAACACAAGGTATATTGTTGTTGTTGTTCTTGTTGGTTTATGTTTGGATTTGTGTTTTCTCCCCTACATAATCCATTTGAGCAGATAATTTTATTCAATACCCAAAGATTTGTATCAAGTAGATGCATTGGATGATACAACAACTATTTAGCAATTCCTTATTTTAATGATTAGAATTACAAAACTGAATATAAATGGTCAAATCTGATGGAGAAAATTTTTGGAAATAAATGTATAGTACCTATAAAGGTTCATTTTCTTTGAGGACAGCAGAGTAGTTGGAATATTATAATAGCCATATAATAATTGCTAATATACTGGAGGAAAAAAAGCTCTTAATAGCAGTAAAAGGGTCTGAAAGAAAGACTTTCTCCTGTCAGCATCAACTTTAAATTCCCAGGAATAATTCAGTCACTTTGGAAAATGGGACTTTATGTTATTTCAATGTTTAATAGAGTGCAATGCATTATGGTTGAAATAATCTAGCAGCCATGTTTCGCAGTGGATAGAGTTCCATGCCTGGAATCAGGACAATCAGGATTGAAACCCAACCTCAACTGTACTAGCTGTGTGAGCCTGGGCAAGTCACTGTTTGCCTCAGTTGCCTCATCAGAAAATGAGCTATAGGAAAAAATGGCAGGAAATTCTAATTTCTTTGCCAAGAAAATCAAATGGAGTCAAGAAGAGATAGATATGACTGAAATGACTGCATAATACAATGAAATAAAGTAGCAATCCAGTCTAAGTAGCAATCCTTATGTGCTTATACATATTTTCTATATTTTGATACAGCATGATTTACTTGAAAGGGCACTGGTTTTAGAGATACATGTGAAATCTTCTCTTGATTCTGCCAGTCATTAATCCTAAGACTTTACCTAATGCACTTCCTTTTCCTTGAACTTCTTTAAAAAAAAAAAAAAAAAGTTACAGGAGCAGGGATGGGGTGCAGTGTTAAACTTTACCTAATGTACTTCCTTTTACTTGAACTTCTTTAAAAAAAAAAGTTACAGGAGCAGGGATGGGGTGCGGTGTTAAACTAGATGATCTTTAAAGCCCTTTCCACTTCTAATTTCATATGAGCAATAATCCTATTGTGTTGGGCAATTCACTTTACCCCTCTATACTTCAGTTCTTTTTGTCTTTTTAAATAATATTTCATTTATTCAAATATATATATATATATATATAGTTTTCAACCTTTACTTTTGTAAAATCTTGTGTTTCAAAATTTTGTCCCCCTCCCTATCTTCTGCTAGACAAAAAGCTATCCAATATAGTCTAATCATGTGAAATTTTTCTAAATATATTTTCATACTTGTCAAGCTGTGCAAGAAAAATCTAATGAAAATGGAAAAAACAGAAGAGGAAAAAAGTGAACAAGCAATAACAACAACAAAAAGGTGAAAATACTATGCTTTGATCCGCTTTTGGTCTCCAAAGTTCTCTCTTTGGATGTGGAGGGCTCTTTTGCATCACAAGTCTCTTGCAACTGCCTTGAAAGACCTCATTGTTGAAAATAGCCAATCCACCATAGTTCATCATCACATAATCTTGTTGCTGTGTACAATGTTCTCTTGATTATGCTCACTTTATTTAACATCAGTTCATGTAAGTCTTTCCAGGCCTTTCTAAAATCAGCTTGGTCATAATTTTTATAGAACAATAATAGTCCTTTATCTTCATATACCATATATTGTTCAGTTATTCCTCAATTGACGAGCATCTACTTATTTTCCAATTCTTTGCTACCACAAAAAGAGCTGCTACAAACATTTTTGCTCATGTGGGAATTTTCTCCTTTAAGATTCCCATGGGATACAGACCCAGTAATGGCACTACTAGCTCAAAAGATATCCCCAGTTTGATAATCAGTTGGGTAAAGTTCCAAATTGCTCTCCACTATGGTTGGATCATTTCACAATTTCCCAAACAATGCATTAGTATACCAGTTTTCCCATATCCCCTCCAACATTTATCATTCTCTTTTCCTGTTATCTTAGCCAATCTAAGAAGTGTGAGTACTACTCTACCTCAGTTTTAATTTGCATTCATCTAATCAATAGTGATTAGACCATTTTTTCATATAACTATAGATGGCTTTAATTTCATTATCTGAAAATTGTTCAGATTTGTTGACCATATATCAATTTGGAAATTATTTGTATTCTGATAAATATGGCACAGTTCTTAATATATTTTAGAAATAAGACAGTTATCTGAAATACTGAGTGTAAAGATTTTTTTACCCAGCTTTGTACTTCCTTTTTAATTTTGTTTCTGCTGGTTTTGTTTTTTTGTTTTTGTTTTTTGTTTTTTTTTTATTTTTTTGGTTAATTTTTCACTGAGGGATTTGTTTTTATTAAAAGCTTTTTTATTTACAAAACATATGAGTAATTTTTCTACATTGACCTTTACAAAAACTTTTTTTTTTGTTGTTCCAAGCTTTTCCCCCCCGTCCCCCCCCCCCCCCAGATGGCAGGTAATCTTTTTTTTATAGTTATTGCATCATTTTTTGTGCAGAAGAAATCATATCTACAAGAAAGAATAATCTGATAAAGGAAACCCAATGCAAGCAAACCTCAATAGAGAACATGAAAATGTTATGTTGTGGTCCACATTTCACATCCCTCTCTCTAGGTGTATTTGGCTCTCTTCACCGAACAATTGGAACTGGTTTGAAGCATTTCATTGTTGAAGAGAGTGATGTCCATTAGAACTGATCCTCATATAGCATTGTTGTTGCCGTGAATAATGATCTCTTGGTTCTGCTCACTTCACTGAGCATTAGTTCATGCAAGTCTCTTCAGGCCTCTCTGAAATTGTCCTGCTGGTCGTTTCTTACAGAACAATAATATTCCATAACATTCATATACCATAATTTATTCAGCCACTCTCCAATTGATGGGCATCCATTCAGTTTCCAGTTTCTAGCCACTACAAAAAGAGCTGCCACAAACATTCTTGCACATGTGGGGCCCTTTCCTTCTCTTATGATTTCTTTGGGATATAAGCCCAATAGAAACACTGTTGGGTCAAAGGGTATGCATAGTTTGATAACTTTTTGAGCATAGCTCCAAATTGCTCTCCAGAATGGATGGATCCGTTCACAGCCCCACCAACAATGCATCAGTGTCCCAGTCTTCCCACATCCCCTCCAACATTCATCTTTATCTTTTCCTGTCATTTTAGCCAATCTGACAGGTGTGTAGTGGTACCTCAAAGTTGTCTTAATTTGCATTTCTCTGATCAATAGTGATTTGGAGCAACTTTTCATATGATTATAAATAGTTTTAATTTCCTCATCTGAAAATTGTCTGTTCATATCCTTTGACCATTTATCAATTGGAGAATGGCTTGAATTCTTATAAATAAGAGACAATTCTCCATATATCTTAGAGATGAGGCCTTTATCAGAACCATTAAATGTAAAGATGATTTCCCAACTTGATGCTTCCCTCCTAATCTTGTCTGCATTAGTTTTGTTTGTACAGAAACTTTTTAACTTAATATAATCAAAATTATCTATCTGGTGTTCAATTAAGAGTTCCAGATCTTCTTTGGACATAAATTTATTCCATCTCCACAGGTCTGAGAGGTAAATTATCCTATGTTCCTCTAATTTGGTTATAATATCACTCTTTATATCTAGATCATGAACCCATTTAGATATTATCTTGGTGTGCGGTGTTAGGTGTGGGTCCAGCCTTAATTTCTTCCACACTAGTTTCCAATTTTCCCAGCAGTTTTTGCCAAATAGTGAGTACTTATCCCAAAAGCTGGGGTCTTTGGGTTTATCAAACACTAAATTGCTAACATTATTACCTAGCTTGTCCTGATATCCTATCCTATGGATGGCAGGTAATCTAATACATTCTAAATATGATAAATTATATGACAAATCCAATATATATATACATATCTATACAGTTATCTTACTGCACAAGAAACATCAGATCTAGAAAGAGAGAAGAAAAAAAAACCTAAGAAGGAAAACAAAATGCATGGAAATATTTACAGAAAGCATTAAAATGCTATGTTGTGGTCCACACTCAGTTCCCTCAGGCCTCTCTCTGGATGTATATGACTATCTTCATCACTGAACAATAGGAACTGGTTTGAATCACATCATTGTTGAAGAGAACCATGTCCATCAGAATTGATCATCGTATAGTCTTGTTGCTGTGTATAATGTTTTCCTGGTTCTGCTGATTTCACTCAGCATCAGTTCATGCAAGGCTCTCCAGGCCTCTTTGAAATCATCCTGATGGTCATTTTACTCCCATAGTTTTTGTTTTTTGTTTTTGTTTTTTTTAAACAATAATATATGTAATGGAACATGGGGATAGGACTTTGATAGACATGCTCAAAAGTCATACCCAAAATCTAATATTCTTTAATTCAATTCAGTTGAAGAGGACCCAGAGCAAAGCGATTATATATATAATGTATTAAATAACCAGGTATGGTGGTACCCTTTTATAACACACTGCTGTTGAATCGAGGTTAGGATTTTTGAACCAAAAAACATTAACCTAATTGGGTGTCCTTATTAAGTTCAACACCAATAAGATGAACCCCAAAGAATGTGGTACTCTGAGATTACTTAATGAGAGGCAAATCAGGCAGAGGTGACAACTGATTGACATTCCTTTGCAAATTAGCATTGGGATTGATTCCATAAATGGTTACTCTACTTCAAGCTTGAGCAAAATATGGAAACATATTTTCAAAAACTAAAAACAACAAAAGACAACAGCAATAACAATAATAGTAACAGTAATAACAATAATAAATAAAATAATGTAAGTGCTAAATATATTGGGATTGGTCAGAATATTCCTTTCTAAAAGACACATAATGGAATTAGAACTTCTCTGCTTAAATTTAGTTTTCCCCCTTTTTAATGTTTTCTTTTTTTCTTTCTACATTTAATAACAGCAATTAGCCTACTCTCAGTTGACTTTGCTCATGTTAGAATAGCCTGGTACAATTCATACGTGAATTAAAAGAATTAAAAAAAGGTGTCATAGACGAAGTTGTATTCATGATTATCTGTTTTTATTGCACTGAAATGCATTCCTTAGAAAATTTACCCAATTTTATGGCTTCAGTTTTAAACTTGTGTTGATTTATCATTCTCTATCACCTCTCATTTTCACCAATCTCTCCCTCATTCTACAGTTAGATATTTCTAGGTGTTTCTAATTCTCTTGGAAAATTGGAATCACTGATTTTAAAAGACAGCATATAATATTTCCACTGCACTCCCACAAACTAATGTCTCTTATTCATCTGATTTGAAAACTTGGAGTAATCAACGCTTGGACTATTTTCATGTTCCTCTTGCACTAGTTTAAATCTCATCAAATTTTGTGTTTTCTATCATGGTTATTATACTTTGTCTTCACTATTTCTTTGACTAAAAATTTATTCTCAAATTAATTCATCTCTGTGTCTTCAATCTAATTAAATCTGCTCAGATATCTAGAATATCTTCCTGTTACCAGTAAAACCAAATAAATACTCCTTATAATGGCAGGTAGATACTTCTATAGAAAGATTTCTTTCTACTTCTCCAATTTTATCTCATTTTTTGTCTACTTGTATCTTGAACTATATTCATACTGTAATTGTTATGTCCCCATCATGTTATTCCATCTGATTGAAAGTTTTTCATTCTTGCTATTGTAACCAAATATCTCCTGGCATTATGTATGTTTCACTCTCATTTCTTTCAAGAAATTTTCCTTGATATCTCCCTTTCCTGATTTAGGATGGCATATATTTTCTATATATACCACACATTTCAGTCCTGAATTATGTTCTCGAAATATCATTCTGTAAAATTTCAGGAATATATTTCTAGAACATACTTTCTTTGAGCTAGTGACTATCGAATTATTTTTAACACCTCCCACTCTGTTCTTCCACTGTTTCTATAAACAAATGCTCAGTTAATACTTGTTGAGTATTTGTGTGCCTTTATATTGAAGCCCTTTAAACAAAGAGAAAGTATATTTACATCTGTTTTCAGAATGCTACTCAAGGCAGAAGTGAATATTTTCCTGGTTCACAATGGTGAAGAAAAACAGTAAAATAGAATACCTTCTTACTTAAATATAGCAACAGTTTAATGAGGTCATTTTAAGTATATTTGATTTCTTTTCTGAAACAATGACAGATATAGGAAAATTTATGAGATCAAATCTCTTTTTGAGCTCAAATACTAGAACAAAATTTGAGAATTCACTAAACATCTAGATAAAATATTTACAAAAAAATTCACTCATTTTTGAGAAGTACTAAGAAATCTCCTTGAGAGTAACAGTTTATTATGTAGACATTATGGTTGGTTGGTTGTCCTTCATTTTCAAAGAGGACCAAAATAATATCACCATGTTAAAATCAAGTTATAGTGTGCTTGACCATTATACCATTTTCTATGTGCACATAATAGATATTTAATAAATGTTAATATGCCTTATTACCTAGGCAAGAAGTTGAAATTCACTAGTGTTATCTTCTCTAAATGTAGATATAGGAAACCTGTTACTGTATAATTATCCAGTGAGAGAATTCAGTATCTAACTTGCTTACAAGATCTAAGTGCATAAAAAACCAAGAGTCCTGTAATCTCAGTTGCTTCTCAGGTACAAAAATTAGTCCTCTTAAAAAGCTTATGTATCACAACTTGTCACCAGGGGACATATTGATTCCTATACTGTCCTTTTCACCAAGTTTAACCCCTCAAACTTTAAACAGTAGTGCTTGGCAGGTTTAGAATTAGACTAGGGAATAAAGTTTAATTATATATTACTAAACTGCAAAATTATAGAACCTGTATCCCATAAATATCTAGAATCCTCTACTCATGTTTGGACTCTCCTTTGTTTTGCCACAACTCTTCTCACATTCACAGGACCTAGGCACATTAATATGATCACATTGTTTATTAAATATCAAAATGAATGAATGAATGAAATTAAAGAAAATTAATCATTTTTTTATTTGGAAAATCATTCATCAAAATCTCCTCCATCTAGTTCTCATTGAATAGATGGAGTTCTAAACTATGAAAGTTTCTGATGTGTCTGTTATTGTCACAATTTTAGTAACTTCTGTGAGTCTTCTGGAAAGCCAGAAGCTCTAATCTAAAAGCCATTGACACTCACTCTAGAATTCCCTTTGTTGATCAAAAAAGATTGGCTCCATTGGTAGCTAGTGATTGCTGCAAGTTACTCTCATGGTGATCATAAAGTCCAGATCTCAAGGACAGGAAGGAAAAGAAGAAAGAAAATCTTAAATGCCAGTATAGCAATCACATGCCTTCTCACCCAATAAATAGCTTCCTCTCTATTCATATCATATGTACCCTAAACCTGGGTTTCCCCTGAATAGGGAAAAGCAATCAACATTTCATTCATGACAGGATAATCAGAAATAGGTTTTGATAATTTTTTGTCTCTTTGTCTCTCTCTTTTTCTCCTTATCTCTCCCTCTCTCTTTCTCTCTCTCTGTGTGTCTCTGTGTATTTCTCTGTCTCTCTCTATCTCTCTGTCTTTATCAATCTGTCTCTCACTTTCTCTATCTCTCAGTAATATCATCATTATCTTCATTCTGACTCCAAAGGAAACTCATTTAAAAAATTTAATAGGCATTACTTTGAATCATATTGGGAGAGAAAAATCAGAGCAAAATGGAAAAACCATGGGAGAGAGGAAAAAAAAAACGAAAAAAAAGAAGTGAACTTAGCATGTCTTCATTTGCATTCAATCTCCTTAGATCTTTTCCTGGATGCAGATGGCAGTTTCTATCCAAAGTCTATTTGGATTGCTTTGGATCACTGAACCATGGAGAAGAACCAAGCCTTTCATAGCTGCTTATCTCACTTTTTAGCTCTTATTGCTTGTACAATGTATGCCTTATTCTGCTTATTTCACTTAGTATCAGTTCATGTAAATATTTCCAGGCCTTTCTATAATCAGCTTATTCATCATTTTATAGAATAATTATATTCCATTTTACCTTCACGTACCTCAGGTTTTCAGTCATTCCCCAAATGATGGGCATCTGCTCATTTTCCAATTCTTTGTTACCACAAAAAGAGCTGATACAAACATTCAAAAGGAAACTCATAATAATTCAAATTAAATAAAATAATTCAAATTAAAGAACAAGGACTGGGTATGGATTGAATAAATATTAATTTGAATGTTTGAGGAGATTTCTATTTCTATGTTTTCAGAATATTTAAAGTATAACATCATAATTTTTTTTTAAATTGCATATAGTGAAAAGAACCAAAAAATTGTTCTCCTAGATCTGCTGTTCCTTACCTGGTTGATCTTGGGTAAGCTGTTGTTTTCTTTCTGATTGAATTTACTTGGATATAAAATATTGGGGCTTGGGATAGAGGAGATGATCTTCAAGGTCAGTTTCAGTTCTATGATCCCCATATTTTGAGACAAAATTCCCTTCTTTATATTTTTATTCTATAAGTGAAGCATAGCACATTTCAGTAGTTTTGCTGGTTTCTATCTTATGGAGAGTTATTCTGGCCTCAAAATCATCAACAGGGACGTATTAAATCACTACTATATGCTGAGTATTGTACTAGGCTCAAGGTACATAAAAGCATAGATAAAATAGACATTGAATTCAAGGAATTTAATTCTTTTGGAGTGATAAATGGTTCTCTAGAAACAAAGAAAGAAGATAATCATATCATCCTAATTTACCACAATAAAATAATTGTGTGAGATTCTTCCTCTAATATAATGCAAAATTTCTCAATTATCCTTGATCATCTTATATATAGCAAGGTGTTCTTTCTCACTGCATTTGTGACATTAAATAGTATTTCTACAAGCACTATATGATTCTTCAATTTGAATCCTTTAATTTTCTAGTCAAATGACTATGAGTGTACTCATGACACTAAAAATTTAATCCAATCTAGAATTTTGAGGATATATAATTTTGAGGATAAAAGTCAATCATTTTTGTTTGTTATGTTTTGATTTGCTGTGTGGACAAATTTTACTTACTTTTTTTTTTTTTGCTGAGGCAATTAGGGTTAAGTGACTTGCCCAGTGTCACAGAGCTAGGGAATGTTAAGTGTCTGAGACCAGATTTGAACTCAGGTCCTCCTGACTTCAGGGCTGGTGCTCTATCCACTGTGCCACTTATCTACCCCCAAATTTTACTTATTTGATAGAATTTTTTCCTCTTAGGAATAACTAAGTCTCTGAAAAGGAAGAAATGGGATATCATTTCACTGTCCTAGTTCAAAATACATTATCTTTGCAACATGGCATTGTTATGATTTTAGTAAAAGCCTTGAGTAATAACTGTAGTTTTAGGGAGTCTGATACCTTCAGAGCAAGTGTACATGATTGTTTCCAAAGAAGACAATTTGTGTTACCAAATATGACTTTGTATTTGGGAAGTAGAATAGCTTTTCTTAGGAGAGTATTTTTTTTGGGGGGGAAGGGAGGTTAAGAAATTATTCCTTTCTTATCCTGCAGAGGACTTATATCCACTTAAGAGAACCATTGGATGGATTCTGTTTTGTTTATTTGTTTATTTTTTAAAATTACAAACCCATTCCTCCTTGGGTAAATCAATTTAAACTTGTTAGCTTGATGCTAACATCCCTCCCTTCCAAAAATAGTTTGGTCCATTCCCTTCCAGGTTACAATCTTTCTGATATGCCCATTACTGCATGTCACCCCCAAATATGAATGTGTATCCCCTCTCCTTTATTATACATCCCATGTCCTAAAGTAGCAGAAAGCTCCTATGGGGAGTGTTACTTAATGTTCATTTACCTTATTACATAGGTGCAATAGCAATTCAGTAGACTATGATTACAATATGAGTTAGATGGGTTATTATCATGGGTTTCTGGTTTTCTCAGAACCACAAGACTCTTTTTGATTAACTAAGTCCACCTGTGCTTTCCCAGCTCCCCAATTTCTTGTTTGCTTAAGGTTTCTGAGAGATTGAAAGTTAATTGTCCTCTGGAAACTTAATTTTGGATGTCTCTCACATTATTTAACTAGTCATTCATTTTAGTTCTATACATATGATCCTGTCCTGGGATTTTATCTTTGAAAAATCCTTTAATATTCTTTAATCTATAGACTTCAATTAGTTTATATTTTAATAAATGAATTCTAGGGAGATGCCTGAGATCAATAATTTGTTCCAGGTTACATACACAGCTTGTAGGCAAGTCACCCTAGCTGAAACAGCAAAGGTCATTATGAGAGAAACATGAGGTAGCATGGACCAGGCAACTCAAGCTACCGCTATCACCTTTAACACCCTCTCCCCTATGACACTGATGGAATCAGTCCAGGACATTTAATGCAGGAAGCTTATGAATTATTGTACCCATTTCTAAAATCACTAGCTCTGATTTCAGGCTCTACCCCTCAATATCTTTGAAAATATCACTGGTAAAAAGCCCACCTTCTTCATTTTTTTAAATTTTATTTGCATAACATATGTGTGGGTAATTCTTCAACAATAACCCTTACATAGCTTTCCATTACAAATTTTCCCCCCAACTTCCCACCCCTCCCCTAGATGGCAGGATGTCCACTACATGTTAATTATGTTAAAATATTGGCAAATCGGGATATATGTATACATATTTCCAAACTTATCATTGTTGTGCAAGACAAATCTTATCTACACAAACGATATATCAGATAAAGGAAACACAATGTAAGCAAACATCAATCAAGGAGTATGAGAATGT
>JAJPUD010016225.1:16629-34756 GCA_023553655.1 Myrmecobius fasciatus | reverse complement strand
GAACTCAAGAGAAGCATAAAAAAGGTAAAAAATGAAAGAACTCTTGAGAACTATATTTCTACTATGGGTATCCTTAAAGAATGGAGGTATAATTTGATTTTACTTTGATAATAATGGAAAAGATATTAGAGATGGAAGGGATATCATACTGAAAGAAAAGGGGAAAGGAGGTAAAATAAAGCAAAAGAAAAAGGAGGTAAAATAAGGCAAAATCTCATGAAGAGACATAGAAAATCTATTATAATTTAGGGAAAGAAGGGAGGGCGATGAGCATTGTGTAAATCTTACTCTCATTAGATTGGACTCTAAAAGAGTATATCAGACACATTTGGTTTCGAAGAAAAACTTGGCCCTCCTTATAGGGAAGTAGGAGGAAAAGGAGGAAAAGAAAGGGATAGACTAATAGAAGGATTAGGGGAAAGGTGAAAAATTCGATCCATTGCCCTTCAACAAATAAAACCAGCAAATTTCATTTTAACACAAATATGAGGATATGAGATATGAGGAGTAATATGAAATTAATTTAGAAAGGTAGTCTGGAATTACCTTTCTTGTTAAGGGCTTTAAAAACAAAGCTGAAGAGGTGACTTTGGTTGGGGAGTTGGGCTGGGCCCTCAAATATTTAAAACATGAAGCTAAGAAATCTCAATCTTGGGGTAGGGAGAGCATTAAAAGAGGATGAAAGGATTTGCTGCTGCTGGAAAAGGAACCACAGAGAGTAAGAGGCAAAATGCAAGGAGTAAGTGACTGTTAATATAAGAGAAAGTCTAAATGTCCAAAAGCCTAAGGAAAAAAGTCTCTGTAAAAACTCTGAAGCCAATAAATCCATAGAGGCTTTGCTTATAAAGACAAAAAGAACAATGAATAAAAATCTTCAGGCCAGTACACTATGAATAGGTATTATGTTTTGAAGTAAAACGAACTAAATCTGGCTTTAGAAAATAAAATTTTTGATTCTACAAAAAATCAAGGACCATTATTAGCAAGGAATTCTAGAATGGTTCAAAATAAAAATAAAACTTTAAAAAAAGAAGAAAGCAGAGATGAAAATACATCAGAAATCAGAGCAAAGTACATGTCAAAAACAAATTTCAAGATTCAGAACATAATAAAGATGATGGATAATCTTTTCACAGAAATAAGGGATTCTGAGATGTAAAATAATAGATATAGAAGAACAACAAAAAAAATTGATAGAAAAGAAGTAACATTTTTAAAAGACTACATCAATTCTATTCAAGCCAAAGTAAGTGACTTCAAAGAAGTACCATAAATATAACCTGAGGATTCTGTATTAAAAAATAAAATAAAATAAAAATTCAAATACCATACTAGAGGAGATATTACAAGATAGCTCCCCAGAATGTTTAAATGCATACAGCAGAGCACTGATCAACTGAATTTACAGATCAGTAATAGAAATAAATTTCATATTTGAAATTTCAAGGTGTGTATGATTACTTTTCACAATTTCAGTAACGAATTTTACAAACATCCACAAAAAGACCTTCAAAGATGAAGGAATATCAATTCAGATAACATCGGATTCTTTAGTAATTATAAGAAATAAAAGAATGAAATAATGTATCCCAAAATTCAGAGGGGCACAAACTACAACCAAAAATAACATGTCCTTTAAACCTGAACCTAAACTTCAGTGGAAAAAATTGGATAAAATTTAACAGAAGAGAGGAATTTGAAATATCTCTTTCTAAAAAAAAAACAAAAATTCAAAGGTAAACATAGTTTTTAATTTGCAGCCAGCCCACTATTAGAAAAAGGAAGGCTAAATGACCATAATTCTCAAAACTAAATAATTGAAACCATTTTTCTCATGTTTATAAAACATTATTTTTCGAGGGAAAAAAGGAAATCTAATAGAGGTAAAAGGACAAAAATATCTTTAAAGAGCTAAAGGGACCTAAGTGACTAAAGATTTAATAAAAATATAAAGATAGCTATCGGACCCTGGGCAAGTCTCTTAACCCCAATTGCCTCAGAAAGAAAGAAAAGAAGAAACAAAGAAACAAAGAAAGAAACAAAGAAACAAAGAAAGAAACAAATAACTAACTAACTAAATAAATAAAAACATAAAGAATCAAGAGATGGAAAAAGGAGGAAAAGCTGGATGTGTGCTCCATGAACTAAATAATGTGAACTTTTAAAAGTGAATAAATATCATTTCTAGAATGTATAATACAGGGAAAATATGCAAGAATATATAGGGTGAGACGAGATAAAAGAATTCTCTACAATTCTGTAGATTATTTTCATTCAACCTGTAAAGATAGGTTGGAGCCAGGTAATTTTATGTGGTGTTATATAGCTAAAAAAAAGTTTATATTTTATAAGATAAGCAAAAATTAAAATTCAAAATATATAAACAGGGAAATCATGTTTAAATATTACAGGGACAATGGAAATACTATTATTAAATGTATGAAAATAAATCTATATCAAACAACATAACATCTAAATTCATATGGGTTCTGAATTACAAAAAGATAAAATTATGGAACTGTAATTATGAAAGATTTTAATGTCCTTTTCTTAGAACTGTATAAATCTAACAGCAAGATATACAAAAAAAGGAAAATATTGCTGAAAAAACTGTTAGAGAAGTTAGAACTGAAAAGAAAAACTTAAGAAATTTTCTAAATGGTAATATTGAATATATTTTTCATTTCCCCATGGTGCCTTTATAAAAACAGACCATTTTCTAAGATACAGAAAAAAAATTAATTATAAAAGGCAGAAATTCTAAAGATATTTACAAGTAAAATGTTAACTGCATAACTATTTTAAATGATTTAATAAACCAGAATTTTCAAAAGGAGAAATCAGGTTTGAAACACTCTGTAGTAAATAGAAACCACGTTCAAAACTGTTCAGTAGCTAGACTTAACACAATGTTGTTAGTTCTGAGGGTGTGAAAAAGTATCAGGTGCATGATATACCCAGGTACCAGCGGGATGGGAGAGCAGTTTACAATATGAAGAATTCACAGAAGACATTTGTCATAGTCACAAAGGAGGCCCTTTATTTACATGAAGGAGATGAAGCATCATATTTTAGGTGAGATGGCTTTTTAAATCAGAGGAAAGAGTGGGAGAGAAATAGGAGTGAGTTTTAGAGAGATGGGGGAGTTAGGGAATCCTAGTGGAGAACAAAGTCACATGCAAATCTAGGTGACTAAGTACACAGTGAAAGCAGTTGCATAAGATGGTTGAATCTGTCTTAGACATGCTAATAACATGCTAATAAATAGTCTCAGGAGTTGGTCTGACTGCTGCTTTATCCTTTTTCCCTTTTCTATTAATCTACACACTTTGTCCCACTTCCATATATCTACACATCCTTCTTATATGTGTGTGACAGTGGAAACAAGATTAGATTAAAATTCTGACAATGAAGGCAGGATAGACTGATTGAAGTTCCTGTTTCACATCACTTGCACCTATGTATCTTCTTCACACCAGGGACTCATATGAAGGGAAGTAAGAAAGATCATATATAGTAGCATTGAATAAAGAGTTAGAAAATCTTAAATTATTTCTCCTTATTCATTCTTCTTGCAGACATAAATATGGAGTTAGAACCATGTTTAGTGATAGAACATTTCATAGAAATTTCAGTTTTAACTGTTTCAGAGGAAACTATGATTATCCTATAATTTTTTAAACTATAAACTAATGTCTAGTCTGCCAATCAGTTTTTTTGCTTATTGTGAATGAATCCAGATTTATGCTTTTCCTTTTAAGAATGTCCAATGTATGAATTTTGGCGGCTTTCTCAACTGTTTCTTGCATTGTTCTTCCATTTGTTTAACCTCAGAAGTAATTTTTAAAAGTACTTTTAATTTTTTTTCTTATTTTATTGTTGTTGGATTTTGTTGTAGTTGTAGGATTTTAAAAATATTTATTTAAAACTAAATACAAAATAAGAAAAAATAGAAAAAGAAAGACGAAAAGAAAAATAAAAAACAAAACATTGTCATGTATCCAGAAGAACATCAGAGAGAAATGTATATACACATATATACACATATTTACATATACACCCATGTGTGTATATATGTATATATATTTACACACATGCATATATCAACATACATACGTACACACATGCACATACACATTAATGCATATGTAAGAAGGTGTCTAAAACTTAATTTGACTGACATATTAGATTTCTCTCTTGATTGAATATTTGTGTGACTTAGAGATCAATAATTGCTAACTCTACTTTTTTTTCTAATAAATTCTAGTCCTGATACTTGTTGTAATATTTGTGTATATCTCTAATTTCCTATCTCTGCTAATTCTTCTACTTTACTTGCCTTGCTATTAACTTAAGCTACCCATACCCAGGGATTCTCCCTTTTCTTCTCCTATTTTTTCCCTCCCTCTTTATCCCATTCCCATTAATCTAAACAACTTTTTATATTCTCCCTTACCCTATACCATCTTTTGCTTTCTCATTTTCTCTTCCCCATTATTCTACACATCTTGTCCCACTGCCACCTTATCCTTTTTCCCTTTTCCATTAATCTATATACTTTGTCCCACTCCCATAAATCTACATACTCTTCTCTACCCCACCTTATCCTTTTTCCTCTTTCCTTGTGTTGTTCCCTCCTTAACTCATTCCCAATGTGAGTAGGTTTTTAAAATTACCATCTCTCCTCCCCACTCTAAAGATCTCTGTGTTGATTCTTCCTCTGTACTTCATTTGTATAGCATATATCTTTTCCTAGACAGTCAGATCATATTCAATCTGCCCCATTCTTTCTTTTGAAATATCCAATTACTGAAGTTAATCTTAAATACATGGTATACATTTCCATATACAAAACACAATTTGTCCTTGTTGAGTCCCTTTAAATTAATCTTTGATGTTGGCTTTTATATGTTATATTTTCTATTAATTTCAGCTTTGGGTGAGACACAGTCCTGAAAATCTGCAAGATCCTTGAATTTCCTTTTGTTTTCATTCAACATTTTGGTTAGTTTTGCTGAATAAAGAATAGTTTTGACTTCAGGCCTAGTTCTTTAGATTGCTGATATATACTCTTCCAGTAATTGCACTTTTATTGTAGTTGCTGATAAATCCTGTACAATTCTAATTGTTGCTCTAGCATATTTGAATTGTTTTGTTTGTTTGTTTCTTATAGAATTTTCTCTTTAATCTGAGGGTTTCTGAATTTGGCAATAATATTCCTATGTATTTTCCATATAGGTTTTCATTGAGGTGGTAATCTTCAGGAATTTTTTTTTTATTTCTACTTTCCCCCCACGTTTTATAATTCCAGGACAATTTTTAAAAATTATTTTTTGCATTATTTCAAGGCTCTTTTTTTTTGGTCACAACTTTCAGGTAATCCAATTATTCTTATATTTTCTCTTCTTGATCTATTTTCCAGATCTGTTGTTTTTCTTATAAGATTAAAGATACTTTTAAAAAGAAATAAATGGTTGTTGAATTTATGGCCAATCCAGCATTATGATTACTGTGGGGGAAAACAAGTGGTCTAAGATGGCATTCTTATTATGATGGTGTATATACATACATACATGCTACTTTTGAGAGGGAGGCTGATTGAGTTCTGAGCTACAGTGTGCTAAGCAGATTTTGCTTTTCACACTTAAGTTTAACATTAATATAGTGAGATGCTAGAATTGAGTGTTCACTAGGCTAAGGAAGAGTAAGCCAGGTAAGAATTAAATTAAACATGATAAATCTCCATTAATCATAATAGTTTTTAGACTTGTGAGTAGCAACTGAATTTACAATCTTGGTAAGATCATATCATCTAATCAGAAAATAAATATATTAATGAATTAATAAAATTTAAAAATTACTTCCTTACAATATCAAAATGTGTGAATAAAAATGTCCTTTTTTAAAAAGTGGAAAAATGGGAATTGTTTTGAAGATCTCATAATGTTGTATTTGCTTAATTGTAATATTATAATAAAGTACTTCCATTATAATTTATGTATTTTGGGGGCTAGAAGGTTTTTTTTCCCTTATGCACATTATTAAGTACTGTCAGCTGCTTAGCTGTCATATAAAGATACAGTAAATCACATTATATTTTGTCATGGATGGCACAGGGATAAATTTGGGAATAGAGATCAAAGTATTTTCACAATCATATCTGAATATAGGAGGGATGTTTAACTTGTAGAAAATTTGATTTAGGTGAAACTGTTGCAGTTCTTGTGTGAATTTAAATGAATCTGAATGTATGGTTAAAAATGAATGAGCTAAAAATCCCAAAATTAGTTTTGTGTATATTTGTGTTTAATTTCTCAGAGTAATTTCTTATGTACAGCTACATGATCTGAATATACATAAATAATTCTATTCTGAAAATGTTAGGCTCTGGGAAAATCACATATATGCATTTTCATTGTTTTCATGATTAAGTAAACACTGTATCACATCCTATGTGGAATTTTTCTGGATTTTCCTATGGAAAAGTACTGGTAATACTTCTATTTGGCTCTGTGGAATTATTCTATTATTTTTGTTTTGTTTTGTAAGGCTTTTGTTGCATTTAAAATGAATAAAACTAATCCAGGGTAAACTTGTTAAGCTATATTAATCATTTCAGCTCTTAGTTGTTAATAGCTTTGCTCAAACTTTCAGTTAGTACTATTTAATCAGGTGGAATAGGGAATGCCAGTTTATTTAATTGATTATGTCCCAGTATTTTCTCCCACTAAATTATCATCCATTTTAAAATAAAAACTTGTGGTATATAGCTTTAATATAAATTTGTCTTCTAGTACTTGCTCTTAATAATATTCTTACTAAGATAAAGTTAGGCACAAAAGTTGTGATGTTAGCCACCTATAGTTTATGATATATGGATATAGGATTTTAGATTTAGAGCTGGAAGAGACCCATGTCAAGTGAACTAGCACAGTAGATTGAGTATTGGACTTGCAGTCAGGAAATACAACTTCTTTTTGCCTCAGTTTCCTTATCTACAAAATGTAGATAATGATAGCACCTTACAGAGTTGTAAGGATGAGATAATATTTGCAAAGGCTTTTACAGATATTAAAATGTTATTTAAACTCTATTATTATTTTATAAATAAGAAAATAGGGCTCCATGAGGTAATAGTATGTTTTACTTTTGTATTATCTTGAAGTTTTTAGAAATTTTATTATGAAAATAAACTAATCTTGGCATAGTCCTTAAATGAAGATTCTGGAAGGATCCATCTTCCTATAACTATAATCCTTGCATTATTTTTCATCTTCCCCTTTTGTCAACTTTGCTAATCTACTAGGTGTGAAGTAGAGCATCAGAGTTATGCTAATTTTCATTTCTCTAATGATTAGCAATTTAGAGTAATAGATTATTCTTACTTTTTAATTTCAATCATGTTACCTCTTGCCTTCCCCAAATTGTCAATGCCTATCCATTTTTAACCAAATCTAATTCTGGCTGTATCCTGTCTTTCTAGTAATAGCTCCTATTTTATTCATCTATATATTTGTAGAACCTCAGACGTACAAGGGATTCTCAGAAGCCATGTATTCTAACCTAAACATAAATAAGAATACTTTCTATCATATTTTATAAATTATTATTCAGACTACTCTTGAAAGATTACTAGTGAGAGGAATTTATCATCTCTAGAGCTAATCCATTCCATTATTGGACAGCTGTAATAGTTGAAAAGATTTCCTTATGTGCAGACTAAATCTACTGCTTTACAAATTCTACTTCCTTTTCCTGTCTTCTGGAAACAAGTGGAACAAGTCTTAATTCCTCTTCTGTACATAATTGCCTTTCAGGTACTCCACATTCTAACCAAACTGGAATATTTAATATTCGCTAAAAACTCATTTCGTACTTCTCTGCTTTTGCTCATGTTTTTCATTCCCTTCACCTAAAATAGTTTTTTCCTTAGCTCTACTTGTTGGCCAATTAAAATGCTACTTCCATAAACTTTCTCTATCATCTCTATAACTAGAAACCCAGTCCTCAAATAAGATCTCAATGTTAAACACTTTCTTATTCACTCATTTTGTGCTAAAATATATATATATACATACATACATATATACATATACACATATGTATGTAACTAAATCTATATCTATTTATAATAATTTGAATATATCTTATTTCTCTTTTCCCCAATTAGAATATAAACTCCTTGAGAGCAGCGAGTTTGTATCTATTTCATTTCCCTTGTGTGAGGCATTACATGTAGTATGAACTTAAATGTTTGTCAAATTGGATTGAACTACCATACTTTTGATTCATAGTAATACTAGTTCACATTAAAGCTTTCCAAAGCACTGTCTTCCCAACCACCCACCAAGGTATTATTCTATAATTCCCAAGAACAGAAAGTTTATCTTTGCTTTGTGTTTTCTACAGTACCTATTAACTGATTTTGTTATGTATTTTCTGCAATACCTATTATTGTATTTTCCCATAATATGACAAATATTTTAGAATGAGTGAAAGAATGAATGCATATGAACCATTTTCATGCTGAATTGCATATATTAAACTGCTTACTAGGAAATGAATTATTCTTCATGGATTTTCTAACCCTGAAATTCCCTTTTACTTTATGTAAAATGCTTTGCAAATCTTAAAGCACTGTAAACCTAACTGTCATTATTAACTTTTGCCCTATAGTAAAATTGTCTTGCCTTTTTAATGGTTGGCTCACTATATTATCTTATAATGGACTTGATTGAAAGAAGGATCTCTATTAATAATAGTAAATCAAAAAAAAAATAAGGGGAAAGAATATATATAGTCTTTGGGAAAAAAAACTCTTTCCCCTTGAATTGTTGCAGGAAAAACTTATTTAATCCAACTACAATGGCAAAATCTATCTATAATTATGGACTGTTCTGGGCCATGTTTTATTAGAGGTATTCTGTGCCAATTAATAACTGGTTTATAAGGTATAAGACAAGTTTACCTTAGTGAAAATAGTGCTGGTAAATTTGTCAAATACATTATTATATTGATTGTACAGTGTATTATATAGTTTTCAAGTTTAATGATATATGTGAGTAGACAATTAAATCTAGAAAATAAATTCTGCATAGTCTAGATTCACAAATTACCAAGTTGAGAAAATAAATACATTATGATTCATAGAGGATTCTATATTTTATTTGAATTTTTAGTAAATCTATTGTCATCTTCAAATAAATACATCATTATTTCATAGGATTAGATTATCAATTATTTCTTTCATTTATCTCTTTTCTCAAGAAAAACTATTTTGAAAATAAGTAAATATTTTTTAAAATAATAGCTTTTTATTTTTCAAAATACATCTAAGGATAGTTTTCGACATTCACCCTTTTAAAACCTTGTGTTTCTAATTTTTTCCCTCCCGCTCCATCTCTCCACCTCCCCTAGATAGCAAGTAATCCAATATAGGTTAAACACATGCAATTCTTCTATATGTATTTCAATATTTATCATGCTGCACAAGTAAAATCATATCAAAAAGGAAAAAAAAAACTAAGCAAGCAAGCAAACAACAACAAAAAGGTGAAAATACTATGTTGTGATCCACATTCCCTCCCAATGGTCCTGTCTCTGAATGCAGATAACTTTTTCCATCATGTCTATTGGAATTGACCTGAATCACCTCATTGAAAAGAGCCAAATTCATCACAGTTGATCATCACATAATCTTGTTGTTGCTGTGTACAGTGTTCTCTTGGCTCTACTCACTTCACTTAGCATCAGTTCATGTAAGTCTCTCCAGGCCTTTCTGAAATCATCTTCTTGATCATTTCTTATAGAACAATAATATTTCATTACATTCATACATTATAACCTATTCAGCCATTCCCCAACTAGTGGGCACCTACTCAGTTTCCTAAAAGGAATGTCACATTGCACATGTGGGTCATTTTCCCTTTTTTATGATCTCTTCAGGATACAGGCCCAGGAGAGACATTGCTGGGTCAAAGGGTATGCACAATTTTATAGTCCTTTGGTCATAGTTCCATATTGCTCCCCAGTATGGTTGGATCAGTTCCCAATTCCACCAACAATGTATCAGTGTCCCAGTTTTCCCACATCTCCTCTAACACTTATCATCTTTTCCTGTCATGTCATCTTTTCCAGCCAATATGAGAGGTATGAAGTGGTACCACAGAGTTGTCTTGAAATTAGTAAATATTGATAAGTTATTGATTAGGGAAATGCAAATTAAAACAACTTTGAAGATTTCATTTTATACCTGTTGGACTGATAAATTAATTGAAAGGGAAAACAACAAATGTTGGAGATGTGGAAAACTTCACCATTGGAACTGTGAACTGATCCAACCATTTTGGATACCATTATGGAATTATGTTAAAAGAATTACTAAACTTCCTATATCCTTTGATTCAGCCATACCACCACTAGGTCTATTTCCAACAATGTTTAGAAAAAAAGGAAAATCCTCACATATAATACAAATTTCTCTTAAATGAATGAAATAAAACATTTATTACTATGTACAGAAAATTTCTAGAGAAAAAAGTGAGAGAGCCCCTGCCCTCAAGAAGCTCACATTCTAAAAGGGGAGACGACAAATTTGGAAGAGTCTAACTGCAATTCAAATGAAAATGTTCCATGGTCTTTGCTTCCTCAGCTAAATTCAGCTTTGCTAAATAATCATATAAGTGGCAATTGTTTGACAGTTGGTGGGGATGGCAAACTCCTTCTCTACAGGAATTGTTTCTCTGGATATTGGCTGTAAGGTCTGGATTAGAAGCAAGACTGGGGGCTAAAAGGTGCTGTAACTTCAAGGGCTATTATGGTTATCCAACTGTTGGTATCAGTTGATCAACAGTTGTCACTGGTGGTTATGAGAAAGGTAGCCCTACTAAACTTAAACTACAAGCTAAAGAAAACTGAACCAATACCTAAAGAAAGGCTTTTGTATCCAAGAGAACATGGGAAAAGAACAAGAAACAGAATGGTTTAAAAGAGAAATAAATCTTATTAAAAGATTTAAAAATTAAATTGATTTTTTTTTTTGCTGAGGCAATTGGGGTTAAGTGACTTGCCCAGGGTCATACAGCTAGGAAGTGTTAAGTGTCTGAGGTCAGATTTGAACTCAGGTCCTCCTGACTTCAGGGCTGGTGCTCTATCCACTGCACCACCTAGCTGCCCCTTAAAAATTCAATTGAAAGATAGGTTAACCATTTAATCCAAGATGAAGAATTTCTCTAAATAAATGAAAGATAGATTTTTGGAATTCAGAAATATTGAAAGGGACTAGCCAAGGGGGGACTTGATAGAAGAGAAGTAAAAAGCAATCATGTAAAAAGGCACATGAAGTCTATACAAGTCAAAGCATTTGACCTTTATAAGATGCACAGAAATAAGATGAGGAGAGAAAAACTACTACTATTACTACTAAACATTATAATGCAAGAAATGATATCAGAAAACTACTCAGAATTTGTAAATACAAAAACCAAAACACTAATCTAGAGAATCCACATATTGACTTTAGAAAAAGCAAATCTTAAAACAAAAAACTTTATGCTTCAAATTCCAACATAAATAGTGTTAAATTTAATACTTTTCATGTCAACAGATTTCTGCCATAAACTCAAATCTAAAGAAAAAGAAATTCAAATAGCAAGATTATTCTGTAAGAAAAAGAAACCATAAAAGAAAATTAAGTATTATATTTCTAAAAGTAATTCAGACTGCTGCCCAAAATGACATACTTCATAAACATGAACTTAATCATCATCATCAACAACAAAAAAGATGGTATTCTCAACAAGAGAGAAGTATTTGAGACATTCCTGTAAAGCTAGACCCCTCCTACCTTTCCAATCTCTTCATACCTTACACCCTGACATGTATTTTTGATTTAATGACACTGGCGACTTGTTTTAAGAATAAGATACTTCATCCCTAACTCTTGTCATTTTCTCTGTCACCCATGTCTGAAATGTTCTCCTTCCTTGCCTCTAATTACTGATCTCCCTAGACTTGCTTTAGGTTGCAACTAAATTTCTACCTTTTCAGAAATCCTGCATCTAAATTTCTACCTTTTCAGAAATCCTTCCTCACCTCCTCTTTAAAACCAGTACTTTCTCTGTGTTCATTTTTCCCTATCTTACCCTGTATATAATTTGCTTTGTATACATTTGTTTGCATGTTGTCTCTCCTATTAGATTCTTCATATCCCCAGTGCTTAGCATAGTGCCTGGCACATAGCAGACATTCATTTGTTATTGACTCAGAAACTGTCTGGACCATCAAATGCAGAAAGCTGCATAATGTATAATTAAGAAGAAAAATAAGTTATGGCCAGGTTGTGTAGAGTTATAAAAGCTGAACAAAGGAGTTTGATTTTCATCAACTAGAGTTTATTCAGTGGGGAAGTCACATGACCAGATACACACTTAAGGACTGTCATTCATATAAGGGTGTAAGATAGGCAGATGTAGGAAGAGGTTGGAAGTCAAGGACCAATTAGGAAGCTGTTGCTTGAAACCATGTAAAGGATGATAAGAGCCTGAAAAAAATCAATGACTATGCATAGAAAGAATAAGCTTTGGTGCCACAGTGAATCTAAGCAGTTGAGGATAATGCCAAGGTTATAAATGAACATAAAGCAACTGAAGAAGAATGGTGCCTTTAACTGATATAAAGAAATTTGGAAGAAGAGGGGGAGAGGAAATTCTGGTTTTGACATACTGAATTTGAGATGTTTCTGAGACATACAGAATATTGGGCAATTCATGACATGGAAATGAAGCTTAGGAGAAAGCCTCTGTCAGGACTTGGACATGTGAATTATTACTGCAGCAATTTCATTATCTCAATTGGAACTTATTTCTGTGGCCATTGAATAAGAGTACAGAAAGGAAAGAGAAGAAGACCCAAGACAGAGCTGTGGGAAACACTCAGCAGTTATAGGATATACTATAAATGATGATCCCATAAAAATGAGTGAAAATGAATTATTAGACTAGTAAGAAAATCCATTATATAGAAGCATGAAAATGTAATGAAGAAAGAATATCCAGCACTAATGCATTGTTGATGGAGTTGTGATATGATCTGACCATTCTGGATAGCAATATGGAACTATGACCAAGGGCTATCAAATTGTGCATACTCTTTGATCCAGCAGTGTCTCTACTGGGCCTATATCCCAAAGAGATCATAAAAAAGGGGAAAGGGACCACATGTGCAATAATGTTTGTGGCAGCACTTTTTGTAGTAGTAAATAACTGGAAACTGAGTGGATGCCCATCAATTGAGGAATAACTAAATAAGTTATGATAGGGGCAGCTAGGTGACGCAGTGGATAGAGCATCAGCCCTGAAGTCAGGAGGACCTGAATTCAAATCTGGTCTCAGACATTTAATATTCCCTAGCTGTGGGACCCTGGGCAAGTCACTTAACCTCAATTGCCTCAGCAAAAAGCAAAAAAAAAAGTTATATGAATATAATGGAATATTATTGTTCTGAAAGAAATGATCAACAGGATCATTTCAGAAAGGCCTGGAGAGACTTACATTAACTGATTTAGTTAGTAGTAAAGTAAAATAAGTAGAACCAAGAGACCATTGTAAATGGCAACAGGAAGATTATATGATGATCAACTGTGATGACTTGGCTCTTTTCAACAATGTGTTGATTCAAACCAATTCCAATACACTTGTGATGGAAAAAGCCATCTGCATCCAGAAAGAAGACTGTTGGGACTGAATGTGGCTCACAACCTGGTTTTTCCCCCCACCTTTTCTGGTGTTTGCTTGCTTTTTGTTTTTTTTTTTCCTCATTTTTTTTTCCTTTTTGATCTGATTTTTCTTGTGCAATATGGTAAATGTGGAAATATGTATAGAAGAATTATACATGTTTAACCTATATTGGATTACTTGCTGTCTAGGGGAGGGAATGGAGGAAAGGGAGGGAGAAAAATTTAAAAGATAAGGTTTTGCCAGGGTGAATGTTGAAAACTATTTTTGCATATATTTTAAAAATAAGAAGCTATTTTTTTAAAAGGAAGAAAGTATCCAGAAGAGGGTTAATAAAAAGTGTCAAATGGAGAAAACCAGTAGATATATTGGAGAGGTTGAAATTTTGAGGAGGAAGTGATTGAAATTATCATTTATTTGGAAGTTGAAGGAAATGGCATTAAAGACATGTCTAGTGGTCTGGGCAAAAAGAAAGATTATTTTACTGTTAGAGACTGAGGGAATGGGGGAATAGGGAAATTGTATGAAATCAAGGAATATTGAGATGAAGAGGAAGGGAGAACAGAAATTTCCTTTTGAATGGCTTCAGTTTTCTGAGTAAAGTAAGAGTTTGGATGATTGTTGTCCTTCATTCTCTAAGAGGACCAAAATGACATCAGTGTGTAGGGGTCAAAGTACAGTGTGTCTGACTGCCTGATTAGACCAATATAGCTCAGAAGTGTCTGCCACAAATGGGCACAAATAGTCCATTTGAACTTTGGAGTGGAGAATTAAGTAAGGTAATATTTTTAGCTAAGAGAAAGTTTAGAAGAACTTGAGTAAATGTAGAGGGGATTTGGCTTAGATTTTGTAGTTGTAGATAAGATACAGTAACTTTTAAGGAGGAACAAAAAGATTTCATTATTTCAGTGAAGTTATAGTTGAATCTGAGTAACAAAGATTTTTAAAGTAATGAAGTCTGCATAGTTGTGTAACTTTACACTTCCTTTCAATATTATGTATGTGGGATCTGAGAAGGCCAATGAAGAAAGCAATTCATGATTGAGGTTTGGCCACATATGAGAAGAAATAGGACAAAGAAGCCAAAGGATTCAAGAATAAAGTTTCAATTTGAATTTATTTGCTATAGGATTAAGATTGAAAGGGAGGAAAGTGGAGTCAAGCAGTAATGTTATCAGAATACTGAGAAATACAGAACACAAAGACAAGATTCAGACCTAATTAGAGACTTAATGTTATCTTAAATGATTAGGATAAGGAAAAAGTGATAGGAACAATCACCATCTGAAAGATAATGAGAATGATGAGACAATATACTGTAATTTCAAGTATGGAACTAAAGCAATCTTAGAGGAAAGCATGCATCCCTTAAACACATATTAAGAATATAAGAAAAAAAAGCATTCATGAATTGAAGGTACAATTCAAGAAAATTAGAAAACTGACACAAAATAAACACAGAAAAGGAAATCCCAAATATTAGAGGAGAAATAGTAAATTTGGAAACATGTTATAAAACTAATAAATAAAAACTAACAGTTCTTTAAAATGCTAATAAAATTAGCAGATTTTTTTTAAAAAATGGAAGAAAGTCAAGTCGGTAAATTAAAATTATTAAAATGAAATCCCAACCAACCCAGAAGAAATAAAAATGATTATCAGTCTAATGTTTATAATTATATTTCTATGAATACCTTTTATGAGACAAATTTAGTTCTAATATACAAACCAGTGAAGGACTGTGGACCAATATCATTAATGACTATAAAACATTTAAATAATGTCATAATAAAAAGTCTCTAACAATTTATTCCCCCTAAATCATTATAATCAATTTAGAATCATATCATGTATTTAAGGCTAGTTCAAAATTAGAAATTAATTAATAATTTTGTTAAAAACCAAAAATATTGGAAGCCATATGACTATCTTAGTAGGTACAAAAATAAGTTTTTAGCAAGACATAGTATTCATTTCTGCTTTTCAGAAAATCCCATAAAATATAGGCATACTAGGATTTTTTTTAACATAATGAATCTCTCTCAACCCCAAAGCTACTATTATGTGCAATAGAGGATAACTTTTCCAATAAATATAGAAGTAAATCAAATATATTCCCCTTTCCTCACGGTTATTAGACCCAGTTCTAAAAAAAATACTAATATCAATAAGATGAGAAAAAATTAAGACCATAAAAACAGGCATAGGGGCAAAAAACAAAAACCAAATCCTATTTGCTGATGATATGATGGTTTATTTAAAAATACTGGTGAATCTTCCAAGAAACTTATTAAAACAATAATTTTAAGAAAAGAACAGGCTACAAAATAAACCCATACAAATCAAAAGTATTTCTAATCTCATAGGGAATGATAGGAAGCAGAATGTCAGAGAAAATTACTACAAAATACATAAACAATCCAGTAGTCAATCTACCAGACAATTCAATACCTGTAAATTACAATTACAAAATTTTATTTATAGAAATAAAGAATAAAATAAATAATTGGAATTATATTCAGTGCTTATATCTGGGCCAAAACAATATAATGAAAATGAAAATAGTACCAAAATTAATTTGTAGATTTCGTATTATATTAATCAAAATACCAAGAGAATACTTCATAAGCCTAGGCAAAGCAATAACAAAAGTCATTTGGAAGAACACAAACTTTATAATATCAAAACAAATTGGGGTAGGGAGGGAAGGAATAGTAATATAATAGAGGTAGGAAATAGCACTCCCAGGCCCCAGATTATTTTATTAAGTAGTAATCACCAAAACTGATAAGCATTGGATGTTCTTTCCAAGTGCCCACTCAAAATATAAAAGTAAGAATTCTCATTTTTCTCAAATCAAAAATTAATCAGCTTGGTTTTATGTGAATAGAGAAATGCCTTCTACAGAGGATTTTTATGTTTGCCAGTAATGAATTACACAGACTAAATATCTTAAAATCTTTTTTCCCATTTTGCTTCTATAATAAGCAGTAACAATTCATTTAATTTTCCAGAATATAGTCAAAACTGAAAACATAAAGTTAATTATCATAATTATTAAGCCAATATTTGCTATTTTTTTTACTAAAAATGCCTTGCTATTTTCTGTGGTTTAAAGATTTAATTATGATATATAAAACTACAGATTAGACATTTGTATTTTTTAAAACAATTAAAAAATAATTCATTGTTTCTTTGTTGATGTTCAAAAAAATTAGAGGCAGTCACCATGGTAACATTCATGCTTTACTGGGTTTTTTGTTTGCTTGCTTATTTGTTGCATTGTTATCATAGTTTGCCTTATCTATCCTTAATTCTATTTATTGGAAAAAGTACAACTAATTTCTAGTATACCTTCAGTTGCTCATTTAGAAAAGGAAGACAAACTATTAGCCTTCATTGGTTCAGAAGTCTGTTTTTCCAGTGTTCTCTATTCTGCAATTTACAATTCTTGATTTCTGATGCACATTCTAACTCTTGACCCTAAATTTGAATTTTAGACTCCCCAATTAGGTAAGTTTCTATTTTCTACTTTGATCTTGGGCTGCTGTTGCTGCTTTGATTTTTTTGTGTTACTGAATTAAGATAGTTAGCTTTGTATTTTCTTCTGTCTTTCTTTGTACCCTTAAAATTAGTTTGCATTACTATACTTGTTGCATCTGATTTCTTGCCATACTATCCCAACTGTCTTTGTTGTAGTATATATTGAGAAAAAGAAAGAACAGTACTGGAGGACACATTAAACTAGTAAGATTATATAGCACATATTTTTAAATATATATATATGTATATATACATATATGTATGTATTTATATATATGACTCCCAGGTCCCTGGTGAGAAAGCAAGCTTATAAAGTAAGGAGTTTGATCAGTAAATCAGATACCTTGATAATTCCAAATTGTGTAACAATACTCAATTAGTTACCTAATTAAATGTTGACATAAAAATGATAATTGTGCATATTTAAATGGCAACCCAAATTTTAAAAGAATTGTCTCCTCTCCACAGTTTGATGAATACAACAGTTCTTTCTACATTTCTCCTATGAAGAAAATGAATCCCAGAAAAATTAAATTATTTATCTATAGAAATATATCTAATAAGTCTTGAGCTTAGGTCTGCTCACCTCCCTTCCCAAAATGTGGGTGGTTCTTTTTTTTTTATACACCTTATTGCCTCCCTAATGTAAAGATAGACTTTTTTTTCCTATCTTTATCTGATCAGATATTAAGAGAATTTTAAAATCTCATTCAGCATGACACTGTGCACATATCAGAAAGTGAACAGTAAATAAAAACATTTTCAATTATTTTAAGAACTTTAAAAAATAAAAGCTAATAAATTGGGAAATCATCCTTACATTTAAGGCTTATGATAAAGACCTCATTTCT
>JAJPUD010016225.1:0-11629 GCA_023553655.1 Myrmecobius fasciatus | reverse complement strand
AGTTTGTCTCCATTACATATGATGCTTGCTGATGGTTTTAAGTAGATGCTACTAATCATTTTAAGGAAAAGACCATTTATTCCTATACTCTCTAGTGTTTTTAATAGGAATGGGTGTTGGATTTTATCAAATGCTTTTTCTGCATCTATTGAGATAATCATATGGTTTTTGTTAGTTTGGCTATTAATATAATTGATTATGCTGATAGTTTTCCTGATATTGAACCAGGTATAAATCCTACTTGGTCATTGTGTATTATCCTGGGGATAACTTTCTGTAATCTCATTGCTAAAATCTTATTTAAAATTTTTGCATCAATATTCATTAGGGAAATGGGTCTATAGTTTTTTTTCTCTATTTTCACCCTACCTGGTTTAGCTATCAGCACCATATCGGTATCATAGAAGGAATTTGGTAGTATACCTTCTGTCCCTATTTTTTCAAATAGTTTGTATAGTATTGGGATTAATTGTTCTTTGAATGTTTGGTAGAATTCACATGTAAAACCATTTGGACCTGGAGATTTTTTCTTAGGTAATTGATTAATAGCTTGTTCTATTTCTTTTTCTAGAATGGGGCTATTTAAATAATTTATTTCCTCTTCTGTTAACCTGGGCAATCTATATTTTTGTAGATATTCCTCCATTTCATTTAGATTATCAAACTTACTGGCATAAAGTTGGGCAAAGTAACTCCTAATTATTACTCTAATTTCCTCTTCATTGGAGGAAAGTTCTCCCTTATCATTTTTGAGACTAACAATTTGGTTTTCCTCTTTCCTTCTTCTTATCAAATTAACTAAAAGGCTTATCTATTTTGTTGTTTTTTTCATAAAACCAACTCTTAGTTTTATTTATTAATTCAATAGTTTTCTTATTTTCAATTTTATTAATCTCACCTTTTATTTTCAGAATTTCCAATTTGGTATTTAATTGAGGGTTTTTAATTTTTTCTTTTTCTAGTTTTTTTTTTAAATAATAAGCCCAATTCATTGATCTTCTCTTTCTCTATTTTATGCAAGTAAGCATCTAGAGATATAAAGTTACCCCTTATAACCGCTTTGGCTGTATCCCACAAATTTTGGTATGTTGTCTCATTATTGTCATTCTCCTGGATGAAATTATCGATTGTGTCTATAATTTGCTCTTTCACCCATTCATACTTCAGGATTAGATCATTTAATTTCCAATTAACTTTTCGTCTATTTTCTCCTGGCCTTATATTACATGTGAGTTTTATTGTATCAAGATCTGAAAAAGATGCATTTACTATTTCTGCTTTTCTGCATTTGATTTTGATGTTTTTATGCCCTAACACGTGATCAATTTTCGTGTAAGTTCCATGAACCCCTGAGGAAAAAGTATACTCTCTTCTATCACCATTCAATTTCCTCCAGAGATCTATCATGCCTAACTTTTTTTTTAACATTTTGTTTACCTCCCTAACTTCTTTCTTATTTATTTTCTGATTTGATTTATCTAATTCTGAGAGAGCAAGTTTGAGATCCCCCACTAGTATAGTATTACTGTCTATTTCTCCTTGCATGTCTGTTAGTTTCTCCTCTAGGAATTTGGATGTTATACCACTTAGCTTCATTGTCTATGGTACCACAAGGGTCAATGTTGAAAAATTACTTATGCATATGTTTTACAAATAAAAAGCTTTAATAAAAAAAATCGAAGCTAAATAAACCACTTTCTTCAAGCCCAGGTTTTCAGTTTGAGCAGGTAATTATCATTATATGTTAAATAGTAATCTCCAAAGCATAATTACATGCAAAATATCTAACAGACTTATTCTGCTTTTATTCAAGTCAATAGTACTTATTTCAATAGCAGATACTTGATGGTGTACACCTGAAATGTTAATTAAAAATCAGTGAGGGAAAAGTATAATCTTAGCAAAGTGTAAAAATTTTTTTCTCTAAATTGATGACAAATAAGGGGGAAATTATCTTTCTCTCACAAATTGAAATATTCTTGAAGTATTCTTTCTAACATAGCAAATAAGTAAATCTAGAAGCATGGTGTGCCAATAAGCATTTATTAAATGCCTAAAATGTGCCAGGTATTTTGTAAGCCACTGGAACACAAATATCAAATGAGAAAGTCCCCAGTGTGCTTTTATTCTGCTAGTTCTAATTTGGAGCAGTGTATTCCTATTTTTTTTTGGGGGGGGGTTAATTGTTTTTTACTAAAACTTTTTATTTACCAAAAAAAATATGCATGGGTAATTTTTCAACACTGACTCTTGCAAAGCTTTCTGTTCCAAATTTTTCCCTCCTTTCCCCCAACCCCTAGATAGCAGCTAGTCCAATACATGTTAAATATGTTAATATATGATAAATCATATATATATATGTACGTATTTATACAGTTATCTTGCTGCAAATGAAAAATTGGATCTAGAAAGAAAAAAAAACTTAGAAGAAAAAAAATGCAAGCAAACATCAACAGAAAGCATAAAAATGTTATGTTGTGAACCACATTCAATTTTCATAGTCCTCTCTCTGGGTGTAGATGGCTGTTTTTATCACTGAACAGTTGGACCTGGTTTGAATCATCCCGTTGTTGAAGAGAGTTATGTCCATCAGAATTGATCATTGTATAATCTTGTTGTTGTCATGTATAATGATCTCCTGGTTCTGCTCATTTCACTTAGCATCAATTCATGTAAGTCTCTGCAGGCCTTTCTGAAATCATCCTGTTGGTCATTTCTTACAGAACAATAATATTCTATAACATTCATTTATTCAGCCATTCTCCAATTGATAGGCATCCATTCAGTTTCCAGTTTCTAGCCACTACAAAAAGGGCTTCCACACACATTTTTGCACATGTGGGTCCCTTTCCCTCCTTTAAGATCTCTGGGATATAAGCCCAGTAGAAACAGTTCTGGGTCAAAGGGTATGCACAATTTGAGATATTTTTGAGCACAGTGCCCAATGGCTCTCCAGAATGGTTGAATCTATTCACAATTCCACCAGCAATGTATCAGTGTTCCAGTTTTTCCACATCCCCTCCAAGATGCATCATTATCTTCTCCTGTCAGGTGTATAGTGGCATCTCAGAGTTGTCTTAATTTGCATCTCTCTGATCAATAGTGATTTGGAGCATTTTTTCATATGACTAGAAATAGTTTTAATTTCTTCATCTGAAAATTGTCTGTTCATGTCCTTTGACCATTTATCAATTGGAGAATGGCTTGAATTCTTATAAATATGAGTCAATTCTGTATATATTTTAGAAATTAGACATTTATCAGAACCCTTAAATGTAAAGATGATTTCCCAATTTATTGCTTCCCTCCTAATCTTGCCTGCATTAGGTTTGTTTGTACAAAAACTTTTTTAACTTAATATAATCAAAATTATCTATCTGGTGTTCAGTTAAGAGTTCCAATTCTCCTTTGGACACAAATTCCTTCCTTCTCCACAGATCTGAGAGATAAGCTATCCTATGTTCTTCTAATTTGCTTATACTATCATTCTTTATGTCTAAATCATGAACCCATTTAGATCTTATCTTGGTATGTGGTGTTAGGTGTGGGTCGAGTCCTAATTTCTTCCATACTAGTTTCCAATTTTCCAGCAGTTTTTGTCAAATAGTGAGTTCTTATCCCAAAAGCTGGAGTTTTGGGGTTTTTCAAACACTAGATTACTGTAATCATTGACTATTTTGTCCTGTCAACCTAATTTGTTCCACTGATCAAGTATTCTGTTTCTTAGCCAATATCAAATGGTTTTTATGACCACTGCTTTATAATATAATTTTATATCTGATATAGCTAGGCCACTTCATTTGGTTTTTGTTTTGCTTTTTTTTTTTCATTAATTCCCTTGAAATTCTTGATCTTTTGTTCTTCCAGATGAATTTTGTTGTTATTTTTTCCTAGGTCAGTAAAATAGTTTCTTATACCACTAAATAAATAGATTAGGTCGTATTGCCATCTTTATTATATGCACTCAACCTATCCAAGAGCACTTGACATTTTTCCATTTCTTTCGATCTGACTTTATTTGTGTGGGAAGTATTTTGTAGTTTTGCTTATATAGTTCCTGACTTTCACTTGGCAGATAGATTCCCAAATATGTTATTCTCTTAACAGTTATTTTAAATGGAATTTCTCTTTGTATCTCTTGCTGTTGGATTTTGTTAGTGATGTATAATAATGCCGATGATTTATGTGGATTTATTTTGTGTCCTGAAACTTTGCTAAAATTGTAGATTATTTCTAATAGTTTTTTCAGTTGATTCTCTGGGGTTCTCTAAGTATACCATCATATCATCTGCAAAGAGTGAGCAAAAATTTGGTTTTCTCATTACATTCTAATTCCTTTAATCCCTTCTTCATCTCTTATTGCTAAAGCTAGCATTTCTAATACAATATTGAATAATAATGTTAATAGTGGGCATCCTTGTTCATCCGTGACCTTATTGGGAATGGTTCCAGTTTAACCCCATTACATATGATGCTTGCTGATGGTTTTAAATAGATGCTACTGACTATTTTAAGGAAAAGCCCATTTATTCCTATTCTGTCTACTGTTTTTTTAATAGGAATGGATGTTCGATTTTATCAAAACAGCATATTCCTTTCTTTCCTAAAGACTGGTACCTGGTTGGTACTTGACTTTGTTTAAAATTCTGCTGTCCTTTTATGCCACCTCAAGTATTTGAGCAAAGTCACTGAAAAAATAGTCATTTCAAAATTTCTCTCCTTCCTATTTCCTAAAGACATGCTCTTCCCCTTTCGGGAAATCCAGTGAACCTGAGTACCTTGGTCTCCCCGGAAAGAAAGCTTGGGACAGTGTCTCCTGTGCCCTAGGAGCAGAGGTCAAATTAAAAAAAAATAAAACAAGCAAGAAATAGAAAAGCGCCCTGACTATAGAAATATACTGTAGCCACAGAAGATCAGAACACAAATTCATAAGAGAACAATAATTGCCTACATGTGCAGCCTCAAAGGGCAATATGAATTGGTCTGAAGTTCAAAAAGTTCTCTTGAAAGGGCTCAAAATGGATTTTAAAAATTAAATGAGAAAGGTAGAAGAAAAATTGGGAAGAGAGATATGCAGGAAAATTATGGGGGGGAAAAGAGTCAACAGCTTGGAAAAGGAAGCACAAAAATTGAATTGGTCAAATGGGGGTGGAGAAAAATCCACTGAAAAAAACAACTCCTTTAAAATAGAATTGGCCAAATGGAAAAGAAGGTAAAAAAATTTAATTGAAGAAATTAATTTATTAAAAATTAGAATAAGTGGACACTGGTGACTATGAGACATTTAGAATCAATCAAAATCAAAAGAATAAAAAAATAGAAGAAAATGTAAAATGCCTCATTGGAAAAGGAATTGACATGGAAAATAGCTTCAGGAGAGATAATTTAATAATTACTGGGCAACTTGATAACCATGATCAAAAAAAGAGACTGTACAACATCTTCCAAGAAATTATGAAAGAGAATTGCCCAGATATCCAGGAATTAGAAGGCAAAATAGTAATCCACCAGTTCCCTCCTGAAAGAGATCCCCAAAAGAAAAGTCCAAGGAATATTGTAGCTAAATTCTAGAATTATCACATTAAGGAAAAACATACTTTAGGCAGCCAGAAAGAAGCTATTAAAATATCAAGGAACCATAGTCAGGATTACCCAGGATTTAGCAGCTTTTACATTAAAAAATCAGAGGGCCTGAAATAAGATATTACAGAAGGCAAAGAAGTTTGGTTTACAGCCAAAAGTCAACTACTTAGCTAAATCAAGCAGGATCTTTCAGGGGGAAAGATGAATATTCAGTGAAACAGGGGATTTTCAAACTTTCCTGATGAAAAGACCAGAGCTTAACAGAAAATTCAGTCTTCAAATTCAAGATTCAATGAAGCATAAAAAAGGTAAATTGTAAAGAAGTGAGGGGAGAATTAACATATTATTCAGTAAGATTAAACTGTTAACATCCCTACATGGGAAGATGATACTTGTAATTCTTCACAACTGTATCTCTACTAGGGAGGTTAGAAGGAGTGTAATTTGGACAAAGAATGTGTAAATGCATGGAC
Organism: Myrmecobius fasciatus; assembly: GCA_023553655.1. Classification (NCBI taxonomy): domain Eukaryota; kingdom Metazoa; phylum Chordata; class Mammalia; order Dasyuromorphia; family Myrmecobiidae; genus Myrmecobius; species Myrmecobius fasciatus. The sequence goes on along the minus strand of JAJPUD010016225.1, from coordinate 5,573 downwards.
TTTCATTTAATGATATAAAAAATTATGTGATAAAAAAGTATTGTATTGAAAGAAGAGTAAAGGAAAGGCAAAATAAAGTAAATTACATTATGTGAAAACATGCAAAATACTTTTTATAGTAGCATGGAAGAAGGGAAAGGGCAAGCATTATTTAAATTTTAACAGGTTTGGCTCAAAGAGGAAATAATATACATACTTAATTGTAAGACATTTATTGCCTATAGGGAAGTAGGAGAGGAAAGGGGGAAGACAAGGGAAAAGGGAGAAGCTGATAGAAGGGAGGGTAGAAGTAGTAGAGGAAAGAAAAGGTAAGGCTGATAGAAGGGAGGGCAGATTGAAGGAAGTGGGGATCAGAAGCAAAACTCTGGTAAGGGAGAAACAGGTTGAATGGAGAGTGAAAAGTATAAATGGGGAAAAGATAGAATGGAGGGAAATACAAAATAATCATAACTGTAAATGTGAATATTATGCAGTTTCCTATAAAGTGAATTAAATGCCAGAATCCTACAATATGTTGTTTAAAAGAGACACAAAGCAAAAGCCAAAATAGATTTAAGTAAAAGAGATAAGGAAGGAAATTACATCTTGCTAAAGGGTACCATAGACAATAATGTCATATCAATATTAAATATATGTATATATATATATGCAACAAATGATATAGCATCCAAATTCCCAGAGAAGTGAAGTGAATTACCAGAAGAAAGAGCAGAACTATTATACCAGTAGAGGGTTTCAACCTCCCTTTCTCAGAACTAGATAAATCTAACCACAAAACAAACAAGAAAAAACTTAAGAGGCTGAATAGAATTTTAGAAAAGTTAAATATGGTAGGCCTCTGGAGATTATTGAATGGGGATAGAAAGGAATATACCTTTTTCTTAATGGTATATGACACCTATAGAATAATTAATTACATATTAGGGCATAAAAACCTAACAATCAAATGCAGAAAGGGAGAAATACTAAATGCATCTTTTCAGATCATGATGCAATAAAAATTATGTGTAATAAAGGGCCACAGAAAGACCAAAAATAAATGGGTAGCTAATCTAATCCTAAAGAATAAGTGGATCAAACAACAAGTCCTAGAAACAATCAGTAATTTCATCTAAGAGAATGACAATAATGAAGAAACATATCAAAATTTATGGAATGCAACAAAAGATGTGCTCAGAGGAAATTTTGTGTGTCTAAATGCTTAGGTGAATAAAATAGAGAAAGAGTAGATTGGTGAATTGGGCATGCAACTAAAAAAGCTAAAAAAAAGTCAAAGGAGAGATTTGTAAGATTGAAAGTGAGAAAATAATTGAACTAAAATATAAAATTGAATTGGTTTTCTGAAAATAAAACCAAGAAAATAGATAAACCTTTAATTAATTTGATTAGGAAAAAGAAAGGATAAAACCAAATTATTAGTATCAAACATATAAAGAGTGAATTCACTACCAGTGAAGAGAAAATTAAAGCAATAATTAGGAGAAATTTGTTCAACTTTATGCAAATAAATCTGACCATCTAACTGAAATGGATGAATATTTACAAAAGTATAAATTGCCTAGATTAACAGAAGAGAAAATAAAATACTTAACCCCATTTTGTTTATTTTTATTTTATTTTAAAAAAGGAAAACAAAGCATAAAATAAAACAGAACATTGCCATAATAAATTAGATCCTACTCAACTCTGCCCCAATCTTTCTTTTGAGCTACCTTTATTGCTGATGTCAATTTTAGACATATGGTATACATTTTTATGTAAAAAACACAATGTGTCCATATTAAGTTCTTTAAAATTGATCTTTGATATTGGCTCTCAGATGTCAAATTTTCTATTGAGTTTGGATGTGGTTGAGACAAAGTCCTGAAAATCTGCAAGTTAGGTGAATGTCCATTTTTTCTCATGCAATATTATGGATAATTTTGCTGCACATGACATTTTGGACATAGGCCTATTTCTTTTGATTATCAGTAGATATGATTCTGGGACCTGCAATCTTTTATTGTAGTAATCAGTAAGTTCTGTACAATTCTAATTGCAGCTCCAGCGAATTTGAAACGTTTTGTTTTTTTTTTCTTGTTTTTTGTAAAATTTTCTCTTTTGACCTGATGGTTTTGAAATTTGGCAATAATATCTTTATACATTTTCCACAAAGGATCTCTGAGTTGGTGATTTGTGGAGTTTTTCTATTTCTATTTTCTCCTCATGTTCTATTACTTCAGGACAGGCTTTTTTGGATTATTTCTTGCATTATTGTGTCAAGGTTTTTTTTTTTTTTGTTGTTGTTTTTGTTTTGTTTTGTTTAGTTTTGTTTTTTGGTCATAGCTTTCAGGTAGTCCAATTATTCTTAGATTTTATCTTGATTATTTTTAGTTTTTTTAGTTTGGGGTTTTTTTTGTTTTTTGTTTTTGTTTTTCCTCATTGTCTCTAGTTTGATTTTTAAATTTTTTGGGGGTTCTTCTATAAATTCTCTCTTTAATGTTACTCTTTGGGGTAGAAGTTTTTTTCACTTCATTGTCCTCCTCTAAAGAGGAATCCCAATCTTCCCTGTTCCTATAGTAAGTTTCTATGGTTGGATTCTTCTTTGTTCATTTATTTATTTATTTTTAAATAAGAAATGTTGTGTCCTTTTCTCTAAGAGGACCATGACATCAGGGAGGTGATACCATGATATGCAAGTGAATTGGATTTAAGTGCAGGGTCCCCTACATTAAGTTTTCCTCCAGAGTCATCTGGGTTCAATGGCAAGATATAGATCAACAAACACTACTGGAGATGGTCCTGAATGAAATAGGAGATCTTGGCCTTTTTAAGTTTAGGTATTCAACAGGTCTCAGAGGCTATACCCATTCTATGAATAAGACTAGTTAGCAAAAACAAAGAATCTTTTTTTATTTCACCTCATCCAAAAATAAATAAATGAATAATAGAATCTAAATAAATGAATGAATGAATCTGGGAAGGGAAGACCCTCAGGATTTCTGGACAAAGCAGAAATGACTGCTATTAATATTCAGTATGAGTCAATTAGGACCCAAACAATGATCAAATGGGACTTGTCCTAGGACCTAGGTATTTAATAAGAATCAGATTGGTTTTGGGTTAAGTCTTGGTCTTTAAGAAAGAAATCTAGCCAATAAACCCCAAGATATCTTGGAAGGGTTCAGAGGTACAAAAGAGAAAAAAATGCTTTTAACAGCATCCATATCTTATATGGACAGAGGGAGGAAAGGAGGAAAGGAACAAAGGGAGGGAGGAGGAAGGGAAAGCGGAAGAAAGAAATGAAGGAAGGGAAGAAAAGGAAGGAAGGGAGAGAAAAAAGGAGGCAGAGAGAAAGGAAGAGAGGGAGTAAGAGATGAAGGAAGGAAGGCAGGAAGGAATGAAGGAACGAAGGAAGGGAAAGAGGAAAGGAGGAAGGGAGGGGAACCCCAAACCAAGAGCTCTATCCTCCTGCAAATCCTGACAAGCCAGCAGCATCCCTGCCCCACTTCTTCTGCAATCACCAAGTATGCTGGTTTATTTCCTCCTAGGGCCACATCTCCACAGTGTAGCTGGGGTTGGCATTCCTAATTAGCTGAAGTTCATTCTATCTTCCTGGATTTAGACCCCTGATTTCACATACAGTGCAGGAGGTGAAAGTTCTTGTAGTTTCTGCTGAGTCTCCAGCCAAACCCAGCTAGCCCCAGGGTTCTCCACTTGGTGTTTCTGTGAAGCTAGCCTGGAAGAATTTACACTTTATACTGGTTAATCCTGGAAGGTGGATCTTTCTTGGGATCTTTTGGGTTATACTAGGAGGACCCTTTTTATGCCCCAAGTCTTATAGAGTTTTCACTTGTCTATGTTTGCTCTGAGGTGCTAATTTGTTTTGTTTGTGGGGGAACTTTAAAGAGCCTGAAATTTACTGGCCTACTCCACTATCTTCCCAATATCCTCCACTTTTAACTTTATGCTAGAAAAAAAGAAATTGAACAAGTCATTAATAAACTCCCTAAGTAAAAATCTTTAGAGCCAGATGGATATAAAAATAAATTCTATTAAATATTTAAAGAACAATTAATTCTGATACTATATAAATTATTTGAAAAAAATATACGAAGAATGGATCCTGCCAAATTCCTTTTATGACACAAATACGGTGTTGTTACATTAACCAGGAAGAGCCAAAACAAATAAAATTATACTCCATTTTCCCTGATAAATATTAATGCAAAAATTTTAAATAAAATATTACAAAGAGATTACAGAAATTTATTTCTGGGAAAAATCTTATTATATCATTTTACACCTACCAGACTGACTAAAATGATTGAAGGGGAAAGCAGCAAATATTGGAGGGGGAAAAATTGAACACTAATTCATTGTTGGTGAACTGATCCAACCATTTTGGAGAACAATCTGGAAGCATGCCCAAAGAGTTATTAAACTATTTATACCCTTTGACCCAGCAATATCACTATTCTATTTCCAAAGACAATTAGGGAAAAAGGAAAAGAACATATATGTTCTAAAATGTTTATAGCAGCCCTTTTTGTGGTAGCAAGGATCTAGAAATTGCAGGGATGCTCATCAATTGGGTAATGGCTGAACAAGTTGTGGTATACAATTTTGATGGAATACTACTGTGCTATAAACAATGAGCTCAGTGATCTTAGAAAAACGTGGAAAGACTTGCTTGCATGAAATAATGAAAAGCAAAATAAGCAGAATCAAGAACATTGTAAACAGTCATAATAATGTTTTAAGAATTTTAAGAAATTTAAAAATGACTTTAAATTAATAATTTATTCTATTATAAATACCTAAAATAATTATAAAGATCCTATTAAGAAGCTATCTAAATCTGAAGAAAGAACTGAAAAATAGCAGTATGTAGAAAATAATATTACAAACCTGTACATACATGTTCATAACATCTGCACATGATTTCTCTATGTGTGCCATGTGTACACATGTATATATGTGTATATGCATACACACATGTGTGTGTACTTATACCTATTTATGTCTAATGGTAGTCATCTCAAGGGTGGGCTGGAAGAAGGTAGGAAATAAAGAAGGGAAAAACAATATACATGATAATTTTGTCATATATTTGAAAAAATAGTAAGTTATATTTAGAAGTTTTGTAGTTTTATGTACAATCATCTTTTATTATTGATTGGTTGGTTGTTTTCCTTCATTTTCAAAGAGGAGCAAAATTACATCACTACATTAGAGTCATATTATAGTGTGTCTGACTGTGACTTGTCAGAACAATATGATCTCAGAATGCTCTACCACATGTCAGTCACAGAACATATGAACACTTGAAGTGGATTCTCTAACTTTGCATTTCTCATTTTTTTTGAGCTATTTCAATTCTGTTTTGTTTAGAGAACATAGTACTATCTCTGATAAGGGCATGCCATGCTGGATGGTCTTGCGCCAGTGTCTCCCATGTTATGCAATCAGTTCTAAAGTTCTTTAAAGAGATCTTGAGAATATCCTTTTAATGCTCTTTTTTTTAATAAAACTTTTTATTTACAAAACATATGAGTGATTTTTCTACATTGACCTTTGCAAAAACTTTTTTT
>JAJPUD010016224.1:16870-34757 GCA_023553655.1 Myrmecobius fasciatus | reverse complement strand
CACACACACACACACACACACACACACACACACACACACACACACACACACACACACCCCACTCACAAATAAAAAGGCTCATACACCATTTTCTCAGCTATGAACTTTCTCTCCTTGAACCTCTTACAAAGTACCATGCTTGTACCTCTTTAATGAACTTGTTTGTTGTAGTTGGATATAGCAAACTCTGCAACAAAACTTTTCTAAAATTTCTAACTCTCAAACACCTGGAATAGAACTCTTTACCAGGATTAGTGCTTAGTGTTTGATGAATTGGACAAAGCAAAGACCAGAAACTGAATCAGAGAAACTCAAAAAACATTTATTAACCAGTGCCAGACCTTGTGCAAAGTGCTTATAAAGAAAGGTAAACAATAACCCTTACTCACAGTCCAATAGGAATTCACATTCCAGTAGAGGAGACGACATGCAAACAATCATCTATAAACAACATAACAGGATAAATTGGAGATAATCTCATAGGGAAAGCATTAACATTAAAAGTAATATTGGAAAAGGCTTCTTGCAGAAGATATGATTTTAGCTGGGGCCTGAAAAACAAGAAAGCCAAGTGAAAAGTGATGAGAGAGAGAATTCCAGGCATAAGGAAAGGTAATGAAAATGCTGAAGAGTTGGAGAGATGGAACGTCTTGTACAAGGATAACGATTCCTATCTTCATCAGTGGTGGCAGTGGCAGATGAAAGAAGGTAAAATCAGAAGGATTTGGTAACAGATTGTATATAGTGAGTGAGAGAGTGAGAATTAATGATAAAATCTATGTTGCAAACCTGAAGAACTGAAAGATATCTACATGGTAAAAGGGAAGTTGGAGGTGGGGTAGTGGGAAGAGAGATGAATTCAGTTTTGTACAAGATGAATTTAAGTTATCTGCAGGACACCCAGTTCAAGGTATCAGAGAGGAATGACTGGAAATTAGGTCAGCTTATTTAGAGACCAGAAAAATAATGCACTAATGAAGTCTTCTAAGAGTTTTAATTTTAAAACTTTTGTTTCTCTGCAGCCAGTAACCATAAAAATCTTAAAAAAAAAAAAAAAAGAAAAGAAACTTAAAAAGGGTTACGAATCTCTTTAAGGACAACATGAAACATGAAGTGAAAACCTGTCTCTCACACCCACACCCACACCCACCTCATGCATTATTTGCAAAGGCCTTCTTCCCAAATGTCACCATTACCACCCTGGATGCCACCCCATTTGTACTAGCTACCCCTTTCCTCCAGGAAATAACTTTAACCTCTCCTTTTGTCTTCTTGCCAGGAAGATAATAATTGTAGGATATCCATTCAAAATTATTCTGGCAAACTTGCTCATAATGCTTCTACACCACGTTCCTTGAAGCTTCTTCATACTCACTTGAAAAAAAAAATGCTCTCCAATCTTTGTGAAACCTATTTTCACTGGTCACAAGCTAGGAGAAACAATTAAACAGATCTGTCAAATATTTGAAAGGGCTGCTAAAATCCTCATCCTGAAGCCTATCTGGTAGAGGGATACATACTTAGAGAAGAACTGGCAGAAAGATTTTACATATATGCCCCCTCTCTTCAAATTGCTTTTTGGTTTTTGCTGTTACCTTTACTAATTGGGCAAAAGTCTTCCTTTAAGGCTCAGGTTTTTACTAAAGGAGATCAAACCTATTTAAGATTATTATCTCCACTCTCCACATCATCTTCTCTACCCAGGGCTTAACACCTTTTTAAACATGCTGCTTGCACCCTAGGCCATCTAAGTGTTCCTTTCACCGTATATAATGCCACTGCTTCAGACACTGCCTCCACCCCTTCAAGGAGACAAAAGTGGGCGTTTTGGGGGAAACACTCTTTGGTATTTATCCTAGGAAAAGCTGTCTGAATGAAAGGGATTCATGATAGCCTCATCTTCCCCCCACCCCAGCCTTCCTCTGGGTGGGATTCCTGGCTATTGCCTCTACTAACTCCACTTTTAATTTTGTTTTTTGCTCATATTTGAGCCCTGCATTTTTAACTTACTTGTGAGATTTGTTTCCTCCAGGCTCCAAGCTATGAACTTCCAACTATTTGTTCACCTTGAATACTACTGGCTAACTAATTCTGACACAGCACCCCACTGAATGCCGCTGCCACCATCTTGCCTCCCCTCTTCAGTTTGGACCCCCACTGGGCAGGGACAGCTCTATGCCCCCTTGTCAGCATGAAACAGCTAGAGAAGATCAGACCTCCATCCCTTTGTCCCAAATAAATTTGGGGATGACTGCTTGAGGGGGGGAAATGATGTAATATGAAACCCTAAAACTTTTGGTTCTGTAGTCTGCCTCAGGAAACTCCTATGCCCAGTGCATCTGATTCTGAATAGACTACTACTTCTCAGTTTACTGCTGACTGATAATCAGGTCAGTGATAATCAAATTTCAGAGACCACCCTCAATTCATCTGGAGATTACTCTCTAGTCCTACCCTTGAGCCATAGAATTAGCATATTTGATTGAAAGCTATATAAGTGTTATCTTTTGGCTTCTGTTTCTTTACTGAATTCCCTTACAATTCAGTCTGTTTTGTAATAGTGCTATATTGCAATAAAGCTTTGTCCTTTGATTAGAGGGGAAAAAAAACACTTTTTTTTGGGGGGGGGGTTCACCCTTTCCACAGGGGGCTTGGGTACTACACTGAGAAACACAGGCAAAAAAGAATGGTACTATGGGGCAGCTAGAAGGTGCAATGGAGACAGCATCAACCCTGGAGTTATGAACCCTGAGTTCAAATTGGGCCTCAGTTACTTAGCTGTGTATCCCCAAGCAAGTCACTTAACTCTGATTGCCTTCAAAAAAAAAAAAAAAATGATAGAAAAGATTCAAGGGACAAGGTGGGCCAGACCTTGACACTCTAGGAAACCAGTACATAACTATCACATAAAGTCAAGACGGGAAGAGATCAATGTAAATCAAAAGAATCACTGAAGCAACAAGATATGGAACACTGAGTATTTCAAAGTTGAAATGGTTGGTTGGTGTTCCTCATTCTCGAATAGGACCAAAATGATATCACTATATTAGAGTCAAGTTACAGTGTGTTTGACTGTAGCTGATCAGACCAACACAAGTCCAGAATGCTCTGCCACAGGTCAGACATAAATAGTTCATATGAACATTTGGGGTAAGCTTCTCTAATTTTTCGTATCTAGTTAATTCAATTCTGCCTTACTCATACAGCACATTCTCTGATGAGAAGAAACACAAGAAAGGAAAAGGAAAATTGAGTGTTATTTGTTTATTTGAAGGGGGATTTTCAAGGAAGGCTTTACAAAGATTTTACTCTTAATAAAGGATATAGGTAGAGAACAATTATTAATTGGGAAGTACAAAGAAAGACAATTATCTAATTTCTGTCCCTGATCTTCTCACATTAGAGAAGTCACACATGCTTGCCAATTTTTGTATTCAGAGGCACTTCCATCGGGATGCCTCACCATTATCTCCAAATCAAAATTTCCAAGCTGAAATCATTTCATCCAAATCAGATTCCACCTTCCCAATTCTGTTGTCCTAGTCATTTGACTCACTTATTCCTCCTCTGCTTCAAATCAATCACAGCCAAGTCCTGTTAATTTCTCCAAAATGTATTTCAGATATGATTTTTTTCTCTATTTACATTGCCACTGCCCAAATCTAGAGCCCTCATTATTTAATGAAATAAATACAATAATAGCCTTCTCAAAGGCAGTCTGACTCCACTTTTTAAAGGTTCTCTTTCCCTTATTCAGCCTACACCTCATTGTTACATTAATCTTTCTTTTGTATAAAGTTCGGGATATTACTCTTCCAATAACAAAGTTTCATAACAACTGTTTCCAGATACTCAGAGTACTTTACAAAAAAAAAAAAATTCTACTCTGTTCAACCTCTTCAGTCACTCCTTAATTACTTCTTCAAATAAACTCTTCTATTTTTAAACCTTAGTGAATTAGGAATTCTTCTTACCTTTAATGCTTTTCCTGTCTCACTTTTTTTTTTTTTATCTTTGAAAGTCTAGCTCCAAGACTTACTCTTTCTCAGTGAAGACCAAGTGTCTCCAACCACCACTTCCTAATTCTTAGAGGTTATCCGGTACCTCACAATTGAACATTTAATCAGAACCTATCCACTGCCCATCATAAGAGGCTGTGCCACAAAAAGGGAACTTCCCTGAAGCTGAAGACACCCCTAGAAAATATTTCTTCCCCCCTTGTTGAGAAAGTAAGTAGTTGCATATGTTTGTGTGACCGTCTGGTGACTTATTGAAGGGAACTACAGACTACTATTTTTATTTCATTCTTGGATCTTGGTTTTGGATATGTATCTCCAGTGTCCACAAGAATGCCTGGAAAATTGCAGGTGCTATAATGTTTTCTTTACACACACACACACACACACACACACACACACACACACACACACACACACACACACACACACACACACAATTTAAAAACAACACCACCACAAACCTCCCGTCAATTCTTAAGTAAGCAGAATGTCTTTCCCCGAGCAGGAGCTATACACTGATGACAAACTAAAACCACAACCACTGGGGGGAGGGGAGAGGGCAGGGAAAGGAAGGAGTAAAGCACAATTTCTATACTTTGTCCTATCCCATTATCTATCCTGTCTTATTACTCTCCAATCCTCCTTCGTTCTCCCATCAAAATAGTTCCATCACCTTTTAGTCCTTTGAATAGTATTTCCTTTCTTTCTTAAGGACTTAGCCAGCAGCTCTAGCAGCAAGCACCTAGAAGCTAACAAGTAGCACCGAATTAAAAAGCTACTCAGAAGGAGAAACTCATCTCCCCAGGAAGAGCTAAGATCCAGTCCACACACTGTTACTTCTGTAACACTAACTGCCGGCTTAGCCCAGATACTTAATCAAACCCTGGAAAAGGTTAGATACACATGTAACTCTAGCAGCTTGGCTTTAACCATTCTCTGAATCGAACCCAAGGAAAAGGTTGGATACACCATCCACTCTACCATAAAGAAGGGGAGAGACTTGGGGGAAGGGGAGGAGGTAGGGAAGGAGGATTGGGCTTGGAGAGTAAAATTTAGCATGAGAATAGTTAAATGCTGAGTAATTTTCCCCGCAGTGTAAACACTAAGCTCAGAGGAGTCTGCCAACTGCACAGTATTTTTATCCTATTTAATAAACAGCGATGACTGGCTGCGGGTGTATGGGGTTCCGTGGCTTTTCGCGGCATAACTCTCCCTAGGCTACAACAAAGAAGGAGAGCTTTTTGAGCTTTTATCCAGAGAGATTCCCAAAGGGTATTAACCCAGCACTTCCAGAGCAACTGAGCTTTGCCAGCCTTTTATGTTACTCTCTGCTCGATTTCCACTCAACATACACAATAAGCAGACTCTTCTATACATACACATATACATACATACATACATACATACATACATACATACATACACAAATACACTCTTTCCTTAATGGGTGATGAGGGGAAAAGATGCTGAGTAGGAAAATGAGGAATTTGAGGCAACAGTATGAGTCCTCTGTGGTTACAGGATTCATCTATATTCTAAAAAGAGGGCTTCTAGGTGATATAAGAAAAACCTCTCTCTAATCATTACGGCCCCAAATAATCCCTATTTAGCGTCTCTCTTTCTTAGAGACCAACTTGCACCCAGCTCCAGCACCCTTAGAATGCAGACACTCCTCCCGTCTCGCTCCCCCCCCCCCACTTTTCATGTCTCAAGTTCACGGTTAACTCTACACAGGTTGCATTCTTCCCTACGGGGCCTAAAACGGTCTCAGATGGTTTGGGCTGAAGTTTGCTCGAAGATTACTTCCAAAGAGAGCAAAAATCGCCTGGAAAGCCGGGAGGGAGGAAAAAAGAGGTTTGGAGAGGGAGGGGTAAGAAGAGCAGGTAGCGCCAGGTGTGGAAAGGTTTAGAAAACTGGAAAAGCACCCTCCAGGCTAAAAGCGCCTGCACCCAAAAAGCATGCACCCAACATATACATACATACACACACACACACACAGCCCTTACTCTCCACCGCCACTCAGAATGCAGTGTGTAGGCAACCACAGCTACACTACCGCCTGCATCAGCAGTGTCACTCACTTCCCCCATTCCTCCCTCCCTCCCTCCTCTCCACCCAGAAGGACTCTCTACACGAGAGGGGAGAAAAGAACCTTGTCCACTACTTCCCCCCACCTTCTTCCCTCCCCCCCCCATCCGCGAGTGCCCAGCAATGAATGAATGCGGGCTCACCATCCATCCCCGCCAACACACACTTACAAGCTACGTAGGCGACAAAGGCGATGACTACTAACAGCTTCATCCTCCTCCGGTTGACGGCAGTCAGCAGGCGTAACAGCGGCCCCTTGCTCACCATCCCTGGGAGCAGCGCGAGCCCAGGACCCTGCCGCGCGCCCGGGGACCCGCCTGCTGCACAATGCGCGCGGCAGGGCGGCAGCGGCCCGAGTAAACTCCTCCCTCAGCTTCCCAGCCTTGGATTCTCCGCCCCTCAGCCCCAGAGGCTTCCTGCCGATGGACACTAATACGCAGGCGCAATTTTAGTTCCTCCTTCTCCTTTACTTCCCGCCCCCAACCCGCAGGCGCAGGAACCATGTCTTCCCCCGCCCCTCCGGTCATCAAAGAATGTTGGGGGCGGGCAAGGATCCAACTTCGACTGGTGCACGCATGCGTAGAACACCGCTTCTTGACCACGCCTTCTCATCTGTCTGGTCTTGTCTTTTTCACTAGCCCTGCAGGTTCTCTTTGGCAAGCTTAACTTTTGGTTAATTTCAGGAAAAATGGTCCTCGATGAAATGAGGGAACTCGGTGCTTTTCAGCATTCATGCTTGCTTTTTTTTTTTTTTTTTAAATCTTTGCAGTTATTTTCTTCTCTCTGCAGTTAATTTACTTTTATCCTTAAAGCGCTTTGAGAACGTTTCAGGAAAGTATTTTTATATTTCATTTTCCTCTTCCTTCCTAACATAACAGCATCAAAATGATAAACCTGAGCCAGGCACATAGAGTATCTAATTTTCCATTCCCATTTAATAAAAGAAGCCTTTTTCAGGGACATAGAGTGTAACTTATATTTGTGGTGTAGTTGAATCGTCCGAACAGCCAAAACAAATATTGATGCTCTGACAAAAGAGGTAATTGTGACTGAGGCACAGTCACAGTTTAGATCAAACAAGATTTTCTCAAAGTACTTTTGAGGAGTTCACGAGTTGAATGAGCAGCCTTCTTGAGTAGTGAACCAACCTCCTGTTGCTGGAAAATGTTCAAGAAAAGTGTTCAATAAAGTAAAAGGACCACAGAAGAATGTCACTATGCAATTATGGCCAAGTCACTTCATCTCTAAAGTCTTAGTTTTCTCAACTGTAAAATGTTCTGGTTAGACCAAAAGATTATGAATTTTCAGGACCATAAAGAGGGAAGAAGAAAAAGGAAATGATTTGTGGGTAGGAGTGCTATCTATAATTCTTAAATAAAACCCTATAAACAGTTTTATTAAGGATAACCTTGCTAATAGGGGCTGCACTCTGAAATGGCCCAGAAATTTTGGGTATGGAAACAAGGGTGTGCTTGTGAATGTTAAAACATTATGTACACTAGACACCCTTTTGAGTTTAAATTGTATTAATTTTGTTCCATCACTTTTTAAAATCTAGACAATCAAGAAAACAGTAACTTAAACCCTAATTTGTATGATTTACCCATTTCCGGGGTATAAATACTCATATTGAAAATATAGCAATTAGCTCTCTTGAGCTGGTTGGAGCTGGCTCCAGCACATTCTTGTCATAAAAGCCCAATACTCTGAAAATGAGTAATAATAGGTTAATAAGAAAAATAATTCCTGTTTTATGTGTTAGCTAGCCCATCTGTGTCTTTGATCAAAATATGATCCTAGTGTCAGCTCCCAAGCATGCTGGAAATTTGGAATTGCCCATTTAGGGATGTCCAGAAGCTCAACTAGAATTTTTTTGTGCCTGGTAAATTTTAGAGGAAGGAATGGAGCAACTGGAATAATTCAAAACCTGTGTATACGGGGCGGCTAAGTTGTGCAGTGGATAGAGTACCAGCCCTGAAGTCAGGTTCAAATCTGACCTTAGACACTAAATACTTCCAAGCTGTGTGACCCTGGGCAAGTCACTTGACCCCAATTGCCTCAGCAAAAAAAAACAACAACCAAAAAAACCCCTGTGTATATGACTTCACCTTAATCTTTTATAGATAGTATATATACTGAAGATTTCAAGTAGACAGATAGAGGGGCTGTGTCAAGGGACCTTTGATAATATGTCAGACTATTCCTGAATAATGTCAACCTACCTTCTGCTAATTCATGCTTGCAACTCAAGCAATTCAACTTCTATTCATTCCTAGATAGAACTCAGATACTTATAGTCATTCACTTATGGTATTGACAAAGAAATAAACCCTTAACAGTCATTCACTTCTGTTTCCCCCTGGCTTCTAGACTTGTGAAAGCCAGTTGCTCCAATTCAGGATATCTCTTCCTGGAAGTTTTACTGCTAGATCAAGTGCACATTCATACAGAGAAGGAAGAGAAGGAACATAACTAAGAGAAAGAGAAAGAGAACAGAAGGAATTGATATGGGAGGTAAGAAAATAAACTTACTGACTTTCTTATGTGCCTAGTGAAGTAACTCTGAAGAAACTCCAAACATATTATCTGTAACATGATTATTTTGAAGGACCACACTCATGGAATAGGTAATTAGAGAGAGAAATGAAAAGTTTTTTAATGAAAAGTTTATCATATGTCAAGCATTGTGCTAAGTGCTTTAGAAACATAGATTTGATTCTTACAAGAACCTTTGGAAGTAGTGTTACTATTATTCTCATTTTATAGTTGAGGAAATTGTGGCAGAGGTTGAAGAACTTGTCCAAGGTCACACAGCAATGTGTAAAGTGGGATTTCAACTCTGGTTTTCTAGCTGCCTCCTGTGTTTTTACTTTTTAAAATTTTTATTGTGGTGAGGGAGATGAAAATGTATTGTTTATTGCAAAAACACGTTTTTTCTTGAAACATTTTAAAATATCTGATAAAAAAGACAAAAATATTAAATGCTTACAATGCTTTGTTATGATAAAAGAATTTGTGGCTGAGATAGACTTTTGAATTTATGAATGTAGAATAAAGGTAAAGTCAAAAATTAAACCATATTTTGAGCTTTTTCAGTACTGATTTTGGATGGCAAATGCAGAACAAAACTGGTGAATGTATTTTGAAAGAAATCATGCCTTGCATAAAATCAAGGGTTAAGGTGTAGCTTGTTTCATTGTTAAAGTAATAACTCAAGAAATCAGGAAGGTTTTTCTGCTTTGAAACATGAAAAGATCATCAGCTTGATCTCTGGCAACTGTGCTTGCTACAGAAAAATTTACCATGAGGGAAAAAACAGATGTCCTTGGAACCATTACTCAAGAAGCTATCAAATAGCCTCAAGGTCTAGAGTCATAGAATTTTAGATCTAGAAGGGACCTTGGAAATCATTTAGTCTAAATCCCTCAGTAAGTTTCCTCAGTTACCTAATACAGCTTCCCCAAGAAAAAAAATCTTTAAATTCTATAACCTTGATGAAAGTCTTCAAATATCTTTTAAAATTTTTTTAGTATAAGTGTCTGGAATTAAAATAATTGTGTCATATGATATTATTTCATGTTAAATATAGTTGTATGGAGTTGGAGATTATGTTTGCCTATTTGATTTTTGGACACTTTAGACAACTTTATACTATGTAGCATACAGGCACAAAATTTTAATCCATCAATTAGCAAAAATATATCAAGCTCCTACCATATGCCAGGCACTAAGTGAGACAACTCTGACCTTAAGGAGTTTACATATGTAGCATCTATTTAAGGAGGTTCAGATATCCAAAATGCACAACAATGAATGTCTGAGGGAAATTTGAGAGTTTGTATGGATGTAGGACTGGGAATGATTCGATGGAGAATTATTTTAAGGGGAGGAAAGAGGTATGGTGTTCAAAAAAAGCAGATGAACAATATATATACATACATATTTAATTTTTATGAAAGCTTTTTATTCACAAAACATATGTATGGATAACTTTTTAACATTAACCCTTGAAAAAACTTTCTATTCCAAATTTTCCCTTCTTTCCTCCCACCCCTGCCTAGATGACAAGTAATCCAATACATGTTAAATATGTTAAAATATATGATAAATTCAATATATGTATACATATTTATACAGTTATCTTGCTGCATAAGAAAAATCAGATCAAGAAGGAAGAAAAGAAAAAACCTGAGAAAGAAAACAAAATGCAAGCAAACAACAGAAAGAATGAAAATGCTATGTTGTGATCCACACTCAGTTCCCACAGGCCTCTCTCTGGATGTAGATGGCTCTCTTTATCACTGAACATTGGAACGGGTTTGGATCATCACATTGTTGAAGAAAGCCATGTCCATCAAAATTGATCATCATATAGTATTGTTGTTGCTGTGTATCATGTTCTCCTGGTTCTGCTGATTTCACTCAGCATCAGTTCATGCAAGTCTCTCCAGGCCTCTCTGAAATAATTTTGTTGGTCGTTTCTTACAGAACAATAATATTCCATAACATTCATATACCATAATTTATTTAGCCATTCTACAATTGATGGACATTCATTCAGTTTCCAGTTTTTAGCCACTACAAAAAGGGCTCCCACAAACATTTTTTTGCACATGAACAATATATCTTGAGAGTTAGAAACATGTGGAGTTCAGTTGGCATCCCTGATTTGGTTCCTCCCCAGCAATAACATCCAGAAAGATTCTGATTTAATTGTAAATGTGAATGGGAGGAACTCTCCCATAAAACGGAAGTGGATAACAGACTGCATTAAAAACCATAATCCTACAATATGTTGTTTACAAGAAACACATCTAAAACATAGAGATACATACAATGAAGGTAAAGGGCTGGAGCAGAATCTATTATGGTTCAGGTGAACAAAAAAAAGCAGGGGAAGCAATCCTGATCTCAGATCAAGTAAAAGCAATGATAGATCTAATTAAAAGAGAAAAGGAAGGAAACTATATTTTACTAAAGGGTACCATAAATAATGAAGCATTATCAATACTAAACATATGTACACCAACTGGTATAGCATCCAAATTCCTAGAGGAGAAGTTAAGAGAGATGCAAGAAGAAATAAACAGCAAAACTATACTAGTGGGGGAATCTCAACCTTGCTCTCTCAGAATTATATAAATCAAATCACAAAATAAATAAGAAAGAAGTTAGGGAGGTAAACAAAATGTTAGAAAAGTTAGGTATGATAGATCTTTGGAGAAAATTGAATGGAGACAGAAGGGAGTTTACTTTTTTCTCAGTAGTTTGTGGAACTTATACAAAAATTGACCATGTGTTAGGGCATAAAAACCTCAAAATCAAATACAGAAAGGTAGAAATAGTAAATGCATCCTTTTCAGATCATGATGCAATAAAAATCACCTGTAATATAAGGCCAGGAGAAAATAGACCAAAAGTTAATGGGAAATTAAATTATCTGATCCTAATGAATGGGTGAAAGAGCAAATCATAGACACAATCAATAATTTCATTCAGGCGAATGATAATAATGAGACAACATATCAAAATTTGTGGGATATGGCCAAAGCAGTTATAAGGGTTAATTTTATATCTCTAGATGCTTACTTGCATAAAATAGAGAAAGAGAAAATCAATGAATTGGGCTTACAATTTAAAAAGCTAGAAAAAGAGCAAATTAAAAACCCTCAATTAAATACCAAATTGGAAATTCTGAAAATAAAAAGGGAGATTAATAAAATTGAAAATAAGAAAACTATTGAATTAATAAATAAAACTAAGAGTTGGTTTTATGAAAAAACCAACAAAATAGATAAGCCTTTAGTATTTTGATTAGAAAAAGGAAAGAGGAAAATCAAATTTTTAGTCTCAAAAATGATAAGGTAGAACTTTCCTCCAATGAAAAGGAAATTAAAGCAATAATTAGGAGTTACTTTGCCCAATTTTATGCCAATAAATTTGATAATCTAAATGAAATGGAGGAATATCTATAAAAATATAGATTGCCCAGGTAAACAGAAGAGAAAATAAATTATTTAAATAGCCCCATTTTAGAAAAAGAAATAGAACAAGCTATTAATCAATTCCCTAAGAAAAAATCTCTGGGGCCATATGGATTTACATGTGAATTCTACCAAACATTCAAAGAACAATTAATTCCAATATTATATAAACTATTTGAAAAAATAGGAAAAGAAGGTGTACTACCAAATTCCTTTTATGATCTAGATATGGTGCTGATAGCTAAACCAGGTAGGGTGGAAACAGACAAAGAAAACTATAGACCCATTTCCCTAATGAATATTGATGGAAAAATTTTAAATAAGATATTAACAATGAGTTTACAGAAAGTCATCCCCAGGATAATACATCATAACCAAGTAGTATTTATACCAGGAATGCAGGGATGGTTCAATATTAGAAAACTATTAGCATAATTGACTATATCAATAACCAAATTAACAAAAACCATATGATTATCTCAATAGATACAGAAAAAGCATTTGATAAAATCCAACATACATTCATATTAAAAACACTAGAGAAAATAGGAATAAATGGGCTTTTCCTTAAAATGATCAGTAGCATCTATTTAAAACCATCAGCAAGCATCATATGTAATGGGGACAAACTAGAACCATTCCCAATAAGATCAGGAGTGAAACAAGGCTGCCCACTGTCACCATTACTATTTAATATTGTATTAGAAATGTTAGCTTTGGCAATAAGAGATTAAAAGAATTATAGTGGGTCATGAGGAAACCAAATTATTACTCTTTGCAGATGATATGATGGTATACTTAGAGAACCCTAGAGACTCAACTAAAAAAATACTAGAAACAATTCACAACTTTAGCAAAGTTGCAGGATATAAAATAAATTCACATAAATCAGCAGCATTTTTATATATTACCAACAAAGTTCAGCAGCAAGAGATACAAAAAGAAATTCTATTCAAAATAACTGTTGATAGTATAAAATATTTGGGAATCTATCTGCCAAGGGAAAGTCAGGAACTATACAAACTAAACTACAAAACACTTTTCACACAAATAAAGTGAGACCTAATCAATTGGAAAAATCAAGTGTTCATTGGTAGGCTTAGTGAATATAATAAAAATGACAGTACTACCCAAACTAATTTACTCATTTAGTGCCATACCAATCAAACTCCCAAGTAATTATTTTACAGATCTAGAAAAAATAGTAGCAAAGTATATTTGGAAGAACAAAAGGTCAAGAATTTCAAGGGAATTAATGAAAAAAAAAAAAAAAGGGGTGATGAAGGTGGCCTTGCTGTACCAAATCTAAAACTATATTATAAAGCAGTGGTCATTAAAACCATTTGGTACTAGCTAAGAAATAGAGTAGTCTATCAGTGGCATAGGACAGGATCACAGGACAAATTAGGCAATAACTATAGCAATCTAGTGTTTGATAAACCCAAAGATCCCAGCTTTTGGGATAAGTACTCACTATTAGACAAAAACCACTGGGAAAATTGGAAACTAGTATGAAAGAAATTAAGGCTTGACCCACACCTAACACCACATACCAAGATAAGATCTAAATAGGCTCATGATTTAGACATAGTGATATTATAAGCAAATTAGAGGAACATACGATAGTTTACCTCTCAGACCTGCGGAGAAGGAAGGAATTTGTGTCCAAAGAAGAACTGGAACTCTTAATTGAACACCAGATAGATAATTTTGACTATATTAAGTTAAAAAATTTTTGTACAAACAAAACTAATGCAGACAAGATTAGGAGGGAAGCAATAAGTTGGGAAATCATCTTTACATTTAAGGGTTCTGATAGAGGACTCATTTCTAAAATATATAGAGAATTGTCTCATATTTATAAGAATTCAAGCCACTATCCAATGGATAAATAGTCAAAGGATATGAACAGACAATTTTCACATGATGAAATTAAAACTCTTTGTAGTCATATTAAAAGGTGCTCCAAATTACTATTGATCAGAGAAATGGAAATTAAGACAACTCTGAGGTACAACTACACACCTGTCAGATTGGCTAAGATGACAGGAAAAGATAATGACCAATGTCGGAGGGGATGTAGGAAAATTGGGACTCTGATACATTGTTGGTAGAACTGTGAACGGATCCAGCCATTCTGGAGAGCCATTTGGAGCTATGCTCAAAAAGTTATCAAACTGTGCATACCCTTTGACCCAGCAGCATTTCCATTGGGCTTATATCCCAAAGAGATCTTAAAGGAGGGAAAGGGCAAAAATGTTTGTGGCAGCCCTTTTTGTAGTGGCAAGAAACTGGAAACTGAATGGATGCCCATCAATTGGAGAATGGCTGAACAAATTATGGTATATGAATGTTATGGAATATTATTTTTCTATAAGAAATGACCAGCAGCATGATTTCAAAGAGGCCTGGAGAGACTTACATGAACTGATGCTGAGTGAAATGAGCAGAACCAGGAGATGATTATACATAGCAACAACAAGACTATATGATGATCAATTCTGATGGACATGGCTTTCTTCAACAATGAAATGTTTCAAACCAGTTCCAATTGTTCAGTGATGAAGAAAGCCATATACAACCAGAGAGAGAGATATGAATGTGGACCACAACATAACATTTTCATGCTCTCTATTGATGTTGGCTTGCATTACGTTTCCCTTCTCAGATTTTTTTTCTTGTAGATCCTATTTTTCTTACACAGCAAGATAACTGTAAAAATATGTATACACATATTTGACTTTTCAAGTTTTTTTTTAACATAATTAACATGCAGAAGACTTCCTGCCATCTCGGGGAGAGGTGGGACCTAGGGGCAGAAAATTTGTAACAGAAAGCTTTGTAAGTGTCAATGTTGAAGAATTACCCATACATATGTTTTGCAAATAAAAAGCTTTAATGAAATGAAAACAAAACAAAACAAAAAAAACCCAGAAAGATTCTAAGAACTGAAGATTCAGTTGCAGGATGTGTAACCCCTGTGGTACAAATTCAATACAGTGTGAGATGTTCTCCTATCATCTTATTGCCAGGGACATCTAGACGTAAAGTGCTGATGAACTGCTCATCTCTTCTGCAGCTAAACAGAAAGTCTACTCCCTGCCATCAGAAAATCACAGGTTGCCCTAAATCCAAGAGCCTAAGTCATCACTTGTGAAATTGAACTTCTTTTCTTCACTGTTCTTTGATTTCTGGTCCTAATTTTATATATATTTTTTCACCATGGAACAGTGGTGGTGCAGTGGAGACAGTGAAGGAATTGGAATCAGTAAGGTCCTTGACTTTGAATACTACCTCAATTACAAGTTGTGTGTTTCTGGACCAATCATTTAATCTCTCTCAACCTTGATTTCCTCATGTGTAAAATAAAGATAATAATAGCACCTACCTCAACATTTTTGAGAGAATCAGATGCATTAACACATGTAAAGTGCTTTTATTTTTATTTGAACTTATGACTTCTTTTTATGAATTTTTAAATCACATCCTTTTTATTTTTCTGAGAAGACCAAGTTGTTTGGTGGTACAACAGTAATTGTTTTTTTCAGGAGAACAGATGTGAACCCTGATGGCATTATTTTTTTCTTCTTAGCCTCATATATGTTGTTTTGGCTATTTTACCTGAGAAGAGACTTCTTCATTCTAGAATTTGAATTTTTTAAAATGTTTTTTCCCTATAATGAGTATAGTTGTTAGTTTTTTTAATTGACAATTTTATTTCACTTCAATTGACAAATCCAATTGCTGGAATTATAATTGCTGGAAACACTAAGAAACTAGGCATCGACTAACATCTCACATCCTATGCCAAGATAAGGTCAAAATAGGTTTATGATTTAGACATACTATAAACAAATTAGGAAAACAGGGATTAGTTTACCTGTCAGGTCCTTGGAGCAGGGAGAAATTTATGACCAAACAAGAAATAGAGAGCATTATGCAATACAAAATAGATAATTTTGATTTCATTAAGTTAAAAACGGTTTGCACAAACAAAACCAATGCAGCCAAGATTGAAAGGGATGCAGAAAGCTGGGAAATAATTTTACAGCTAGTGTTTCTGATAAAGATCTCATTTCTAAAATATCTAGAGAACTGAGTCAAATTTATAAGAATAGAAATCATTCCCTAATTGATAAATGATCAAAGGATATGAACAGATAATTTGAAGATGAAAAAATTAAAGGCATCTATAGCCATAAGAAAAAAATGCTCTTTGTCTGCCAAGAAAATACCAAATAGGGATCACAAAGAGTCAGACATGATTGAAATAACTGAAAAATAACAATAAATAAAGCACTCTGATGTTTTGTTAAATGTAAAAATATTTGAAAGAACAGCTGAAGAAATACTGCCCATCAACTTGAGTAGTAGAATGTCTGAACAACTCCCAATAAGAGCAGAGATTGCCAAGTATCTTGATATCCTGGTCTGCCATTAAGTGGCACAAGGCTTTCAAAGATGGAGTACATCATGGTGGTTCAGTTCCTTTTCCAAGGAGCACCCCCTGAAGATATCGCCTTCTGAAGCATCCAAATGATTGAACTCAAGAAATCTTGAACTAAAAAGGTCTTGCACTAATACTATTCACAAGGCAACCCTCAAAAATGGGAAAGTCTATTTTCAGAAACTGTGTGATTATGTTTTTTTAAGTGACTCAAAAGTCTATACCTTTTTTGCTTCTCAGTATATAATCCAAAATATTAAAATAGAGATTATTGTGGTAGTAATGGATTATAAAAACAAAATTGATTGGAAAATGACCAATCATATGGTACCTGAGTGTAATATTACTAAGATATATTTCCTCCTCCCACA
This sequence comes from Myrmecobius fasciatus, assembly GCA_023553655.1. Classification (NCBI taxonomy): domain Eukaryota; kingdom Metazoa; phylum Chordata; class Mammalia; order Dasyuromorphia; family Myrmecobiidae; genus Myrmecobius; species Myrmecobius fasciatus. Next base: position 17,848 of record JAJPUD010016224.1, on the reverse strand, counting down.
TGTTCCAGCCAAACTGGATGATTAACTTTTTTTGTATTTGACATTCCATCTCAGGGATTCAGAAAAGCATGGAAGCATTAAGATGAATGGACTCTTGAGTGATGCAGTCAGAACCCCCCAAAAATGCACAAAAAATTAAAATTAAATTTAAAATTGTAGGAACTTTAAAAACTCCATAGTAGATACATGTGTCAAAAGAGTGACTCAGAGCTGTTGATTGTTAGGAGCCCTTACCTCCTCTTCATGGGATCTTCCTGAAGTTCTCCTTAGGTTTGGTGGAGTTTCTCAGCTGAGTTCCCAAGACAGTCTTGAAGCTACTTTTCCCCTCACTGTATTTCATTTGTCCATAGCACTGCTGCCTGTCCTACAACCATTTTTCTGGAGATACTTCTAGAAATAGAGGCCAATACAAAATACAAAAATCCTCTAAATGTCTAATCTTCACAATGCTCTTCTCTTTTCAAGAAATAGAGGGAGACCATCAAAGCTTGATTCACTCTCAGAAGCTTGGTTTGAATGACTCCCATCATTAAGCTGCCAGACATTGTGTCCCAGGTTTCCAAATAGGATTTCATGAAAAATCCATAAGACATGACAAGTCTTAGCAACCAATCCAAACACTTCTGCATGTCATCATTTCATTTTATCCAATGACTTTCAAATTCTAAATTTATCTTTTTTTTCACTTAACCTAAAACTATGATTGATTGAATGAGTGAATCCTAGGTCTTGGAGAAAAAGAGAGAGGGGGATAAGGGAAAGGAAGAGTTAGACACACACATACACACACACACAGAAGAAAAAGAGAGAGAGAGAGAGAGAGAGAGAGAGAGAGAGAGAGAGAGAGAGAGAGAGAGAAAAGAAGAAGAAGAAGAAGAAGAAGAAGAGAAGAGAAGAGAAGAGAAGAGAAGAGAAGAGAAGAGAAGAGAAGAGAAGAGAAGAGAAGAGAAGAGAAGAGAAGAGAAGAGAAGAGAAGAG
>JAJPUD010016224.1:0-16770 GCA_023553655.1 Myrmecobius fasciatus | reverse complement strand
AGAAGAGAAGAGAAGAGAAGAGAAGAGAAGAGAAGAGAAGAGAAGAGAAGAGAAGAGAAGAGAAGAGAAGAGAAGAGAAGAGAAGAGAAGAGAAGAGAAGAGAGAGAAGAGAGAGAAGAGAGAGAAGAGAGGAGTGGGGCTAGCACTAAGGGAGGGAGAGAGAGTCTTGCTTATTGTCCTTTTATTGTTGCCCTTGTGTGGTTCACTCCTTCATAGCAAAGACATGAATTTAATAAAAAATAATTTATTTTTATCTGGAAACAAAACCCATTTAAAAGTACATGCAATATGCAAACAAAGTTTCATAGATCAAGAAGCTTCTGAGGGTAAGAAGTAAGAATTTGCCAGACAGAAAGGGACTGGGGAGGGGAAGAAAGGGGAATTCTCCTGGTCTTAGTAGCAGCAACAGCCAGGAAAACCACAAAAGTTAATCAGGTGGATCCCTTTTGAAGAAGACTAATAAGTTACACAAAGCTCCAAGGGCTTGCAATTCTCTTCAGTTTGATATTGTTGTGCCCTTAATCTCTGATCAGCCAGCCCCAAGTCACCTAACTAGCTCCCCCATCTTTTGGCTTTTTTATTTTCGGTGAGGCTCCAAAGATCACCTACTTTGTGCAACCCCAGGTAAGTCCCAGTGCCACGAACCTTTAATCCTGCTTTGTAGTTCAAAAAAGTATACTTCCTATCAGTCTCCTTTCCAATAAAGTACTACAATTATAAAAAAAAAAGAAAAAGAAAAAAATGCTCTAACTCACTATTGATTAGGGAAATACAAATGAAAACAACTCTGAGGTAGCACCTCATACTTCTCATATTGACTAAAAGGACAAGAAAAGATAATACTAAATGTTGGAGGAGTTATGGGAAAACTGGGACTCTAATGCATTGTTGGTGGAGTTGTGAACTGATCCAACTATTCTAGAGGGCAATTTGGCTCTCAGAGGGCTATCAAACTGTGTATACCCTTTGATCCAGCAATTCCCCCACTGGATCTATATCCCAAAGAGATCATAAAATAGGTAAAAGGACCCACATGTGCAAAAATGTTTATTGCAATTGGCAATATTGGTGCCAAAGAATTAGAAAATGAATGGATGCTCATCAATTGGGGAATATATTATGTTATATGAAAGTAACATAATATTATTGTTCTATAAGAAGTAATAAGAAATTATGAACAGGCTAATTTTAGAAAAGCCTGGGAAGACTTAAATCTGATGCTAAGTGAAGTGAGAACCAGGAAAACATACACAGCAATAACTAGATTAAATGATCATCAACCATAATAGACTTAACTCTTCTCAGCAATTCAGTGTACCAATGCAATTTCATTAAACTTTGGATGGAAAATGCCATCCACGTCTAGAGAGTAGTACTATGGAGACTGAATGTAGATAGAAACATACTCTTTTCACTTTCTTCTTCTTTTTTCTTTTTCATGCTTTTTTTTCCTTTTGTTCTGATCTTTTCCCCCAACATGACTCATATGGAATTATGTAAAAAATGAACATATAAGTATAACTTAAAAAACCCAAAATATTGACAATTTTATTTCATTTTGTCATTATGTACTTCAATTATGTTCCCCATAAGTACTCCATGGAAACTTTATTTCCAGTTTTATTTTATTTATTTTGTGGAGCTGTGAAGGTTTTTCACAGGCTAACTTGGTATTCCATTTATCTGCTACTAATATGAAATATTATTATATGCTATGTCTTACTGAATTTTCTTGATCCACTTTGTGTTTATAAACAAGTTCTGAATACATGTTTTATACATAATTTTTGCTATGTCAACACAGAAATTATTATTATTATTTTTAATAAAGCTTTTTATTTACAAAACATATGAGTGATTTTTCTACATTGACCTTTGCAAAAACTTTTTTTCCCAAGCTTTTCCCCTCCTTCCCCCCACTCCCCACCCCTAGATGACAGGTAATCTAATACATGCTAAATAGGATAAATTATATGACAAATACAATACATGTATACATATTTATACAGTTATCTTACTGCATAAGCAACATCAGATCTAGAAAGAGAAGAAGAAAAAAACAACCTAAGAAGGAAAACAAAATGCATGGAGATATTCACAGAAAGCGTTAAAATGCTGTGTTGTGGTCTGCACTCAGTTCCCACAGGCCTCTCTCTAGATGTATATGACTATCTTCATCGCTGAACAATAGGAACTGGTTTGAATCACATCATTGTTGAAGAGAACCATGTCCATCAGAATTGATCGTCGTATAGTCTTGTTGCTGTGTATAATGTTCTCCTGGTTCTGCTGATTTCACTCAGCATCAGTTCATGCAAGTCTCTCCAGGCCTCTCTGAAATCCTCCTGTTGGTCGTTTCTTACAGAGCAATAATATTCCATAACATTCATATACCATAATTTATTCAGCCATTCTCCAATTGATGGGCAGCCTTTCAATTTCCAGTTTCTTGCCACTACAAAAAGGGCTGCCACAAACATTTTTGCACATGCAACACAGAAATTATTAATAATTATTATAAGTTTGATTTAATGCCTGCTGTTTTGATATTGCATGAGTAGTGGTTTGGTATTTATACTTAATATATTAATTGTATAATCATTGGCTTGCAATATAGCAAGCAATTTTATTGCTCAAGTTAACATTTGAGATATTGACGGTCACAAGATCAGTCTCAAAATTTGAGAGTTGAAGTAACAGAATTGGAATAGGAACAATTGACAATATAATGCTAAAATACATAGTTAAAACTTTCAACAAGGAGATAGAGTTTTAAACCTTGAAATTTAAAGGACTTACAAATTAGCTGATCTATTGAAAGTTAATCCATACAAAGCTGTTGAGAGATTGGACAACATGCCCATTTATAGAAAAAACCCAAAGCGAGCCAGGGATCCTATCAAGGCTACTCACTAAAACCCTTTCTTAGTTTGTGGAGCATTCTAATGATCAAGAAATGATTAAAACTTATTTAAACACGTAGTAAACAAAACCAATTACCTACGAGTGATGTTTTCCATGGAAAATTTGTTAATTATAACACGCTTAATTGCTCTAAACCTAAAACCAACTTCTTGCCTAGAATTGCTCCTGTAGAGATTACTAATGTAAAGCCATAGAACACAAGAATACTGATCGCCAACCTGCCCCTGTCTTAAGTTGAGGTGAAGAGAAGCAAATATATGATATTGATCATTGGTCCAAATTATCTACTATTATAAATATAGGAGCTGAGAAGTCAGTAAGAGACTTGAGAAACAGATCCATCTAATTAGTTACTAGACTAACTAAAGATGAGATTAAAAGGAAAATCATTAACTGGAGAGTCTATGCAGCAATTTCTCTGATCAACATCTCATTTGTAAGAAGAGCCATTCCTTAAATGAAATATGGATTAAAGATATGGTTAGATAGTTCTCAAGGGAAGAAACACACGCAATTTATAGCCATGTGAAAAAAATACTTCAAATCACCATTAAATAGAGAAATGAAATTAAAGTAATTCTAAGATACTACCTCATATTCATCAGAGCAACAAAAAAGGGGAAGAAAAGGAAAATGTTAAATGTTGGAGGGATTAGGAGAAAATAGGCACATCTGTACAATATTGGTAGACCTTTAAATGGGTATAACCATTCTAGAAATAAGTTTGGCTTTATATATAAACACTTACTAAAAAATGAGTGCCATTTGCCCTAGATATAACATTTGAGATTGAAAAAATAGGAAAAGGTACTTTTGTACAAAAAATATTCATAGGATCTCTTTTTGTGAGAGTAAAAATTGAAAACAGCAAGATGTTCATCAAGTGATGAAAGATTGAAAAAATTTGTATATGTGAAAGTGATGGAGAACAATTTTATTGTAAAGAAATAATAAAAAACATGATTTGAAAAGATGTGAAAAAATATAACTGATACAGTAAAGTGAGAATCAGAAACACAATATATACAATAACATCAATATTATAAAACCACAACTCTGAGAACTGTTATAAACTAAAGAAGAATTACCTGAACAAACCAGAACAATTTATAGAATATTGTAAAAGCAAACAACTCTGAAAGCTATGTCATGATCAACATAATGATCCTTCATGACTCCTGAGAACTGACAATGAAATATGCCAATTATTACAAAGAACTGATGGATTTAATATATAGTATGAGACACCCATACACATACCTATATACATATATATGTACATATATATGTACATATATATTCTTTTAAAATTTTAAAATTTCTTATTCAGGACCTAAGCATCAAAAATATTACTTTTATTTCTGAATATACAGAAGAACACAAAAAATGTATACAAAACTGTGATCTCCATGTTATACAATATATTTAAAGATTACATGCTAAATTTTACAAATTAGTCTCTTTTAAAAAAATTAATAGTATTTAATTTCCCCCCAACTGCACATCAAGATAATTTTTGGCACTCATTTTTACAAGAGTTCCAAATTTCTCTTAATGGAAAAAATGGAAAAAATGTGATGTATTACAGAAGTGAAATGTTGTATGAACTTTTAGATGGTCACTGTATTTTAATTTTACTTAACTTTTACTTTAATGCAAGAATGAAGAATAATCTGCTAGTATTTGTAACATAAATACGAAATACATCAACGAAATAGAAATTTTTTAAAAGAAATAGTTACATGCTTATCTAAATGACAATACTAGATATTGCCCAAATGTTTGTCTTGTTGTAATTGAATGTAATTGTATATCATGCTATACATGATAATTGATGATGGGCATCCATTCAGTTTCCAGTTTCTAGCCACTACAAAAAGGGCTGCCAAAAACATTTTTGCACATGTGGGTCCCTTTCCCTCCTTTTAGATCTCTTTGGAATATAAGCCCAGTAAAAACACTACTGAGTAAAAGGGTATGCACAGATTGATAACTCTTTGAGCATAGTTCCAGATTGCTCTCCAAAATGGTTGGATCCCTTCACAGTTCCACCAGCAATGTATCAGTGTCCCAGTTTTCCCACATCCCTTCCAATATTCATCATTATCTTTTCCTGTCATCTTAGCCAATCTGACAGGTATATTGTGGTATCTCAGAGTTGTCTTATTGACATTTTTCTGCTCAATAGTGATTTGGAGCACCTTTTCATATAATTAGAAATAGTTTCAATTTCTTCATCTGAAAATTGTCTTGTTCATATATCTTTTGACCATTTATCAATTGGAGAATGGCTTGAATTCTTATAATTCCCTACATATTTTAGAAATGAGGCCTTTATCAGAACCTTTGAATGTAAAAATATTTTCCCAGTTTATTGTTTCCCTTCTAATCTTGTCTGCATTCATTTTGTTTGTACAAAAACTTTTTAACTTGATATAGTCAAAATTATCTATTTTGTGATTAATGATAATTTCTAGTTCTTCTTTGGTCACAAATTCCTTCCTCCTCCACAGATCTGAGAGGTAAACATCCTACATTCTTCTAATTTGTTTATAATATCATTCTTTATGTCTAGATCATGAACCCATTTTGACCTTATCTTGGTATACATTCTTAGGTGTGGATCAATGCCTAGTTTCTTCCATACTAATTTCCAATTTTCCCAGCAGTTTTTGTCAAATAGTGAGTTCTTATCCCAAAAGCTGTGGTCTTTGGGTTTGTCAAACACTAGATTACTAGAGTCATTGACTATTTTGTCCTGTGAACCTAACCTATTCCACTGATCAACTACTCTGTTTTTTAGCCAGTATCAAATGGTTTTGATGACTGCTACTTTATAATATAGTTTTAGATCTGGCACAGCTAGGCCACCTTCATTTGCTTTTTTTTTCCCATTAATTCCCTTGAAATTCTTGACCTTTTGTTTTTCCAGATAAATTTATTGTTATTTTTTATAGGTCAGTAAAATAGTTTCTTGGGAATTTGATTGTTATAGCACTAAATATATAGATTAGTTTAGATAGTATTGTCATCTTTACTATTTGCTCGACCTGTCCAAGAGCACTTGATATTTTTCCAGTTGTTTAGATCTGACTTTATTTGTGTGGAAAGTGTTTCGTACTTTTCCTTACATAGTTCCTGACTTTTCCTTGGCAGATATATTCCCAAATATTTTATACTATCGACAATTATTTTAAATGGAATTTCTCTTTGTATCTCTTGCTATTGGATTTTGTTAGTAATGTATAAAAATGCTGATGATTTATATGGATTTATTTTGTATCCTGCAACTTTGTTAAAGTTATGGATTATTTCTAATAGTTTTTTAGTTGATTCTCTAGAGAATATATAGAAATTTAGACCTAAATACAATGTCTATGCCCTTTTTTATTTTAAAAAATATGAATGACTTTTAGGCAAGGTACATTAATAAACAAACAAAAAACCCCCCAAAATACTGAATTAACAAATTTAAAAATAAATGTCTTTAAGGTCTTTAATCAGGCTTATAACCTTTGTAATTACTGAGTCTATGAGAAAACTGAATTTGACATATATTTTCTAAAAATATAATTATAAAAGCAGTTGTAAAGATGTCAGAGCAGGTATGAAAGACAGTTCAAGTTAACTATAATCCTAAATATGTAACTTCAATTCTTTGCAATTACATTTTCAGACTGCAGATGCACTGTTCTAGGAGAAAGCTTTTTGGAGCTGAAATTTTGGTATTCAGAACAATAAAAAAAGAAAAAAAAAGTTGTTGCCTCCCAGTTTTAAAAAGATTATTTAAAGAGATGTCCATGCTTCTTGAGAAGTTGGACTAATTTATTAGACCTTTTCCTATGATTGTGATATTTCATTTCCCCTTTTTATTCTTCTTTCTATAGGCTTTGAAAATCTTCTGCCTTTATTGTTAAGGATTGACTGTTCTGCCTAATGCCATAACCATACAGAGTATCCTAGAATTTATAGGATATAATTTCTTAAATTTTATTTTTGAGAGGCAGAAGAGTGTATTGTAAAGGTTCTGAAAGTATGTTCCAGAAACCCAAAGACCCTTTCAAGGGGTCTTTGAGTTTTATAATACTATTAAGATGATTTAATTTCAAATGTGGTCAGTATGAATCACTATAATCCATACAAACAAAAGGTCTTTGGGAGAGGGAGTCTTCAGTAATCTTTAAAAGTTTAAAACCAGACTTGGATGCAAATCTTCCCTTTGATTCATACAGGCTGTGTGACCATTAAAATTAATTTAATTTTCCAGTGATTTACACAGCTCTCTAAATTAACAAAGTATAGATCTATATTAATCAAGGGCACTTCCCAAGCAGGATAAAATGTTAACACAAGTATAGGTCCAAGTCTGGCTCCCAACATTCAAAAAGCTACTTTTAGTAGGATTTTGCAAAAGGAATTCTTCTTTGTCTGCCTTGCTTCTTCATTTATTTATTTTTCTATGATATGGTCACTGAACCCAAGACCAATTTTGAGACCATTACAACTAAAAAGTATTGGGATATGTTATCACTCACTATTTGCTTTTACAACTTAAAAAAACACTTTTTCTTTGAAACTTTTGAAACAATGATTCTTTCATGTGGATGCCTCCATCTTAAGTGGTCATAATATTTACCAAACACTTTTTTTTATATTTGTGAAATTTCAGGAGTTTTACAGGAGACATGAGATAATTTTTGTAATCATAAGGCCTATATAAATCCAAGATATTATTTCTCCACATCATCTTGCACAGTGCCTTGAATGTAGTCACTTAAATGTTTTTTCAATAAAACAAGATAGATTTTAGGTCTGTATCCTAAAGAGATCAAAGAAAAAAGAAAAGGACCTACATATACAAAAAAATTATTTGGGAAAGATTGTAAATTGAAGAATGCCCATCAATAGGGAATGACTGAACAATTTGTGGTATATAATTGTGATGACATTCTATTGTGTTCTAAGAAATGACAAGCAGAATGGCTACAAAAAAACCCTAGGAAGACTTGCATGAACTGATGTGGATTAAAATAGCGGAACCAGTAGAACATTGTACACAGGAATAACAATGATATATACACTTATCAACTGTAAATGATTAATTTGTTCTGAGCAATACAATGATCCAAGACAATTCTAAAAAGCTTTTGGTAAAAAATGCTATCTACCTCCCATGAAAGAACAGAGGGAACTCAAAACTGCAAATCAAAGCATACTTTTTTTTTTTTCCTGGTTTGTGTTTCTTTTTGCAACATGACTAACATGGAAATTGATTTTTCCTGACTTCATATGTATAACTACATTAAAGGTTTGTTTTCTTAAGAAGTGTGGAGAAAAGGAAAGGAAGGAGAGAATCTGAGACTCAAATTTAAAAAAAAATTAATGTTAAAAATATATTGGATTGCTTGCTGCCTTTGGATTGGGGGGAAGGGAGGAAGAAAATTTGGAACACAAGGTTTTGCAAGAATGTTGAAAACTATCTTTACATATTTTTGGATAATAAAAGGCTATTTAAAAAAATAATGTTAATTTTTTTTTTAATGAGGCAACTAGGTAGCACAGTGTATACAGCACCAGTTCTGGATCAAGAGGACCTAAGTTCAAATATGCCTTTAAAGGCTTGACACTGGCTATGCTACTCTGGGTATGTCACTTAATCCCAATTGCCTCAAATGCTTCTCCCTCCCAATTTTTCTTTCACTTGTAACTCAGAAAAATAAAATAAAATGATAATTAAAAAACCAAATTTGGACTTTCTTAATTTGAACATTTCTTATTTTGACAACTGTCTTTTCTAGTGCAGAAAAAAAACTAAAACCATAGGATGGTTCCCATCTATGTTTCCAGTTTTACTTCATGTTACTCCTCTGAACCAAGTCTCAGTTCTTATCAAGATACCTGGCTAGTTCTTTCCCATACCTTCTTTCATCTTCCATCTCTGTGTTTTTGTGCTCACTATTTCTCTAATCACCTGACTCTTGGAATCCTCACATTTTTTGAGGTCCTCATGCTTTCTTCTTAATCAGATTAATAAAACAAATCTCTCATCTGATATTGATAAAATTGTATGTGGATTAGCTTTTCAGATGTAAAAAATCTGAAAAAATCCTGAGACTTTATGGAGGTTGAATCGCACATTGGTAGAAATCAACAGACTCCATTTTTTCTGTATTTTAGAGGCAAATAAGTAGAGTATAGTGGAATTTCCTGGAGAAAATGTGAACAATGAAAAATCACTTTTCAGCTCTAATTTCTGATTCTGATTGACATGTTCATGATGGGACTTGAACTTGAAATTCTTTTGTGTGGCTAGTGAAATGTTAGCCCTATTCATATTCTTCAACATGAAAGAATCAAGATCAAGCTCGTTTCAGGTTCTGTGATATGTAAAAATGGAGAGGAATAGGAAAATGATCATTTTTGTCAGCAAATTTTGAAGGGCTCAGAAATAATATTTCCCCACTAATTATGACATCTTGACCTAAGTGTTTTCTTTTAATCAACAAGCATTTATTAAGCACCCACTCTGTGCTAGATACTGTACTAGGTAGTGAGGATGAATGAAACAGTTCTTTCTCTCAGAAAGCTTATAGTCTAATGGTGGAGCCTTTATGAACATCTGTAAGTATATATAAAATATAATAAAATAAACATGTTAGTTTGGGAGTGGTAATTTAAGGGAATTAGGAAAGGACTCATTTAGAAAATGACACAATCTAAGTATTGATGGGAATTAAGAATTCTGAGAAGTAAAAGAGAAAAGGGAGTGCATTCTAGGTATGAAGGATAGATAACCTATGAAAAGATATAGAGATGGAGATATAAATATTGTGTATGGGGCATGGTAATCTGGCTATCTGCATATCAGTAAAAGAAATAGTGGGAAGAAAAAGTAAATTAAAATTCAGAAGCCTTGAGTTCTATTCCAAGGATGGCACTACTTGGTTATATGATCTGAGCTACATCACTTGGTTTCTTTTATCCCATTTTCCTCATTTATAAAATAAGAGTTTTGGGGAAAATCACAAAAATCCCTTTCTGATCAAAGATACTATAATTCCATTTAATAAGATGGAATCCATTTAATAAGATTAATCCTCTTTTTAAAAAATGTTAATAAGTAGCCAATTTGCCTTTAATTTAAGCAGACCTTCCTTCTCCCTCCCCCCAACCCTCATTACCATTCTCTTATTCTGTATCGTCCTAATCCTTTTCTCACTCCTTTATGATTTGGGGGGAGGCTGGGATTAAGAATTGTCCCAAATTGTGGTTCATTGTTTCAATGTACAATCTGATATATTCCTAGGCTTCCTTGCCTTGAGATGTTGGCAGACCTGGGGTAAGGAAGGACAGTAATGGGTAGTAGGAGTAAAGGCAGGGAAAGGATTGAAGTTGGGAAGTATGTTTTTGTGGAGGACAGATCAGCATGCAAACTGGGCAACATCAATATAACTAGGAATATGGTCATTATAAGAAAGAACCCCATACTTTCTTAAAAGGAAATGAGATTGAAATCAGATCTATGGTCAATTCCAAAGGCAATTTTAAAAGAGTCTAAGGTTCATGTCCCTGGTAATATGGAAAATTCCTTAATTTTGAAAAGCAAGTTATTAGGGAAAGAGCATTGACTTTGGATTCAGAGAACCTGGAATTTTACTTTTCATGCTTTCTACTTTGCATTTGTCACTTAATCTCATTTGGTTTTGAGTTGTTTATCTGTATAATGAAGGGATTAAAAAATGAGATGATCTCTGAGGTCCCTTCCTAGTACTTGATCTATAGTCCTATAATCAGATACGGAGACAAAGTCCAAAAGCCTATTTTTAAGGAGGCAGCATAGTGTGAGGTGGAGAGTACCACATGGCAAGTAGGAAGAAGACCTGGGCTCAAATCTGACCTCTAACACTAACTGAGCAAATCAAACCTCTCTGTACTTAGTTTCCTCCCATGTGAAATGAGGATCATAATCCCTATGGTAACTGCCTCATAGGATTTGTTGTAAGATTCAAAGAAGGTATATGAAGTATTTTTCCAACCTTTGGGTACATTATGAGTAAGGGATGAAGTCAATTATAAAAGATAAGATAGATCATTTTGATTACATGAATTTGGAATATTTCTACATGCAAAATTAATGCATCATGGCTAGAAAAGATCAATAGATTAAAATAGAAGCAACTAAATGGGGAAGATAATTTTTTTTATCAATTTCTTATATTTAGAATACAAGATGTAATAGACAAGTAAAATTTAGGCATGTTTGTATATATAAATGTATATTTAAGAAGAATTTTAGTTAGTTTTATGTAAATATAAGCATATTTATCTATATGTAAATATTATACAAATGCATGCAAACATACATTTACATAAAAGTATACCTAAAATATAGAAATATATATATAAATGTAAAAAAATATATAAATATGTATTATATCATATTGTATCATATTAGACAACTAGGTGGCATAATGAATAGAGTGTCAGGCCTTAAGTCAGGAAGACTCATCTTCCTGAATTCAAATCTGGCAATAGACACTGTGTAACCTGGGCAAGTCACTTAACTTTGCCTCAATTTCTCATCTATAAAATAAGCTGGAGCAGGAAATGGCAAACCACTCTAGTATCTTTGCTAAGAAAACCCCAAATGGGTTCACCAAGAGTCAAACACAATTTGTGTTTTAGTTGTGTTTGATTCTTGGTGGATCCAATTGTATGTGCATATGTATATGTATATATATATATAATATATAGTATATGTATATATAATATATATTATAAATACATGGTGTATTTATAATATATATTGTATCTCAATACATAAATATCAAAGAGTATGAACAAATAATTCTTAAAAGAATTTTTAAAATGTTAATAATCACGTGAAAGAATACACCAAGCCAGGGGTAAAGAATACCCCCAAATCAAAATAATCCTGAACTTTCTCACCTTATAACAAGAAATTTGACAAAGATGCCAAAAGATGGAAATAATGTTGGAGGCTTTATAGGTACATGTAACAGTTGAGCCAAAAATCAGTACAACAATTTTGGAAAACGATTTAGAATCATGCAAACAAAGAGATTAAAATGTCCATTCTTGCCTCAGAGATTTCAGTATTGACATATACCCCTGATAGGTCATTGACAAAAGAAAGTCCTTCTAAATATAAAAAATTTTATAGCAACATTTTTTGATGTAACAAAAAAGTGTAAGAAATATAAAGCAATATAAATCTATTGGGGAATGGGCAGAAAAAGGGGGATATTCAAGTATAGAGAAAAAAAGACATATGAAAAAGGTATTACAAAGGTAGAATCAATTGAACTTAGTAATCCTTTGAGAATGTAAGGTGAGAGAAAAGTCAGAGATAATTCCAAGGTTTCAAACATGAGAGACTAGGGGAAATAGTAGGAGATTGAAATAATGGAGTAAAAAGTAGAACAAGGTTTATGGGAAAATATTATACAGTCTTTTAACAAGTTGTGATACACAAATGTGATGAAATATTACTGTTATAAGAAATGAAAAATATGAGGAATATAGATGTAGGGATAGATTTATATGAACTGATACAAAGGAGAGTAAGCAGAACCAAGAAAATAATATACACAGTGACTGTAGCATAAATATAAATGTAAAAAACCAATTGATTGATAGCAAATATTATAAAATAATAAAGGAATAAACAAAACCCCCAAAAATGAAATGTGGGAAGAAACCTTCCTTAATTTCTTTGCAGAGGTGTGAGGTACATGAGTATGGTACTTTTAGATTTTTTTTTTGATATATTGATCATTTTTTTGTTGATTATTTTTCTTTTCTTCATTTTCTTTTTATTTTAAAGATTATTTGTGATTGTATGGAGTGACTCTCTGGAAGGGAGGAGGGGTAGGAATACAGTGTCAATAAAAAATTTTTTTTAAGTACTATGTAAATTACTTTGTGCTTCGCTCTACTTGCCAGGCTTTGCTAAATCGCTTTAAACTGAAGAACTTCTACTATTTCTTTGGGAAAACATGTCATAACTTACCACAATATTATTTTATCAAACCTACCTAGAAGGGAAACATACTTTGGTCTGTTATTTTGGCTGTATCTTCAGTGTCAGATGTGCTATTCCAAATTCCATTGCTATTTTCTCTCTAGAGGGAAGAAAGAGTTCTCTTGCTTAGATGATAGATAGCTGAGCCTCGGGTGTATATATGGTCTTGTGACTGTTGTCAGACTAATTCAATGGAATCTGGGTAAAGTTGTGTGACTTAGAGAAATTCTGTAGCCACAACAAGGTTTGCATGATTGGCTGGTGGTGGTGGTAGGGAACCTGGGGAGTGGTATTCTTCCTGGGAATTATATTATCTCAATACATATAGTGGAAAAATGGAACTAGTATATGAACAGCTCCTTCTTTATTAGTCTCTGGCTTAATTATTTCTTTTATTGGAAAGGTTCAGATTTTTGTATTCTGGCTAGATGCTGGGACCCTACTAAGAGTGCCAGATTCAGTCTTAACTGCAAACAGCTCTGTCTCCCAGATTGAATAATGTTTTTCAGTTGTTGATATTTGCTATGAAAAATACATAGGGGACCAATATTAACTTAAAAGATTTTCATAGGTGTTTCTAGACTGAGGGCATTTGGTATCATGTTTTACTATATTAAAATGATACTGATTATTAGTTAAAATATTTAACTGTTGCACAGAAGAATGATAAAATAAGATCATCTGCCGTTATGTGAGTGATACGGAATTGCATTCTCCTTTACTATTTTCTGTGAAAGCATGATTTTAAATTGTTTCATTTATCAAATTGGAGGAGGTCACAGCATTTTGCATTGTACAGAAGTTTTGCACCAATCTCAAATGGTAGCCTTAAAGTTCTCGTCCTGACATTTCCTAGTTCTTGGGCAAATCATACCACATCTCTAGGCATCAATTTCCTCTTCTATAAAATGAAGAAATTGTATTAACTATTCTTTTAAATAATTTTTATATTGTTCTCCTTATTCTGCTTATTTTATTCTGCAACAGTTTAGATGTCTAGCATGTTCTTAGTTAACATTCATCATTTCTTCTAAGATTTATATATATGTGTATATATATAAATCCTGAATGTATTACCTTCTCAAAAATAGAGAATGTGACCATATACAAAACAGAACAGAAAAATAATAGTCCTAATTTCTTATAACACAATAATGTTCCATCATATTGATTTGTCCAAAGAAGAGTTTCTATAGTGGAAACCCAATAAAAGGTTTTGCAGGATACAAGCATAGATACAAGGTTTTATAGTTTAAATCTGGGCTAACCAATAGTGTATTTCACATTTAGAATGGGAACATTATTTTTCCTAATGCCAAATTTTGAAGAACAAATTAATGTTGTTGGTGCATAGGATCACTGTAGTATACTCCTCTTTTGTTGCTGTTATTGAGTTGTTCCAGTATGTGACTCTGTAACTCCATTTCACTGCCATGTCCTTCTCTAGATCATTTTGCAGGTGATGAAATCAAGGCAAACAGGGTAAAATGACTTGCCCAGGGTCACACACCTTATAAGTGTCTGAGACTGGATTTGAATTCAGATATTCTTGACTCCAAGACTGATACTCTAATTACTGCGCTACTAGCCGCCCCAGGCTGACTTATACCAATGACATTGCTCCATGGAGGTATTAAAGAATTAATCTTGTGAAATTAAATATAGGATCTGTTTAAGACTTTAAGAAAGAAATTTAAGAGAAAAATTTTAATTTTTGACAGTTGAAGCAATGTGTTCATTTTGACTGGACAAAATTCCTCACTGTTCAATAATATGAAGTTTTATTTTTTTTTAAATTGTCTTTTTAGTTTTACTTGGATCTTATCAATGTATTGTGCAGGAATGTGCATTATTGTGTATTTTTACTGTAGAAAGAACATTGAGGGGTAGATAGGTGGTGCAATGGATAGAGCACCAGCCCTGAAGTCAGGACAACCTGAGTTCAAATCTGGCCTCAGACACTTAACACTTCCTAGCTGTGTGAACTTGGGCATATCACTTAACCCCAACTACCGCAGCAAAAAAACAAAACAAAAAAGAAAGAACACTCGACCTTCTTATCATTATTACTATAATATAAAATAATTTATGTTTCATTAGGACATGGAGTGTAAGTACTTGGGGAAGTCTGCCTGGGAAGATGAAAGTTTTATGGAGAATGTAGTTTCAATTTGGTTTGGAGGGTGGATAGGAACTTATGAGGCAGAAAGAGGTAAGATAATGACATTGATGTAGATTGATTGTTCAGCCAGCCATTGATAGGAGATGGAATGACTAGAAGATGTTGGATACACATGGAGCACAGAGCCAAGAGAGCATTGTCCAGGAATAGAGAGTAGTAGTCCAGTTGACAAGAACAGAGAGGATACTTTGTAAAAGAGAAGTATTAGATATAAAGGCTGGAAAGCCAGAGTGGTGACAGATTGTGAGGGCCCTTCAAGGACAGCTAAAGGAGTTTTGACTTTTTTTGTGGGTAATAATGAGCTACTAATAACTTTTGAGCAATGGAGTAAACGTATCCATGTCAGCAGAAGGAAAATTAGTTTGATAGTGCAAAGAAGAATAAATTGGAGAGAAGAGAGAGATTATTAAGATAATTGAAGCAGAAAAACCATACATATATATACATACATATGCACACACACACACACATATATGCAAGACATTATAAAGATAGAACTGATTTGGAAGCCATTTTGGATATGTGGGGTGAAAGAAAAGTCAAAGATAATTACAAGGTTTCAAATATGGGAGAATAGAAAAAAGTCATAGGATCCAGAAATTACTATTTCAAAAGGAAGACTAGGTTTAAGGGAAATACTATATTATCTTCTAGCTGTGACATATATATATATGTACATATATATATACATAAATATAGAAATAGATAGATATAGATATAGATAGATGAATAGAGACATACCAACATATATATATATATTCAGTAATATACAGCCTGAAGGATAATTAAAAAACAACAACTCTGATGCAGAAACCTAATTCAAGCCATTCAGAAATGTCAAATTCATACTGGGTAGATCTCGGAATCAGACTTGCCAAGGTAATCAATAATAATGGATTAGTGACTGTGATGGATCCCAATGTAATAAAGGTGGTCTCATCTCATAAAGAGAAGAACATCTTCTCCATCTCTTTTCCTGACTTTTTGATTTTTCCTTCTAAATATATTCTTTCTTTCTGAAGTAATCAGGGTAAAAAGGGTCATACACCTTAAGTAAGTGATTGAGGTCATATTTGAATTCAGGTCCTCCTGACTGCTGGGCTCATGTTCTATCTACTGTGCCACCTCACTGTCCCTACATGTATTTTCTTGAAAAGCCTATATATCACCATGACTCCAATATTCATGTTGGATCTGGGTTTAAATCCTAGCTCTGCTATTTATTTTATTTTGAGCAAGTCACTTAACATTTTCTTCATCTCAGTTTCTTCATTTTTAAAATAAGGAGGTTAGATTAAACACCTTCTAACTCTAACAATTTGTAATCTAATGATTTATGATAAGGTCAATTTTGAAAATGTCAAACTAGAGGTGGAATAACTAGAGATTTTCTTTGGGTAATTGAAAATACAGGCCTGGAAATCAGAAGAAATTCAGAGTGATAACTGAAGTTTGCATGGTGTTTTAAGATCTGCAAAGCATATACATTCCATTTGATCCTCATAACAATTTTTTGAAGTAAGGTATTCTATATATTAGCTCTATTCACAGATGATAAAAATGAGGTAAAAGACTTCTCCATGGCCAGAAATATGAATTCAGGAAGACTTTGTTCATT